>CM076582.1:1624063945-1624129248 GCA_034641835.2 Pinus albicaulis | reverse complement strand
TTCTGTAGAAATTTGCTGAATAAATCACTTATTCAATGGAGATTAACCCGATCACACATCAATTTCGAATTGCATGCATAACACATAATCTCTTCTACAATTAATTGTCACATGTGGAAAGAATAGAAGCGATAGCACATCAAATCATCACACACATTAACACAGTATGTATGGGGAAAGCTTATAGCTGAAAACCCCTCAGCTATTCTGTATATTAGATGGAGAGAACATGCAGCAAATACATAGCACAATACTCCTCACAAGTACTCAGTACTATCTCCCAAAGCTACACAAAAACTAGCTTGGTTTTGAACAAGTCACAGGTTCAAAACACACCCACTAATTTCCCTTCCTCTATTGCGCAGTCAAGGCTGGTCTAAATAGAGATCCAAGTTCGAATCTCACTGGCTCCAACTGCGCAATTTTCATTGGTAATTTCCTCCAAGTGTGGTGCAAATCTCATGCACAACTAATGTCACAACTGATAGCTAACTCAACCCTTTCATCTGCCTCTTTCACTTGTCGCCACTGAACTGTCCATGCACTGAGTTAAACTGATGTGTTCTTTAGTTGAATAATGAGTTAATAATTTGTGAATTAAATAATATTTAATTCACACAACTCATCTCTAGTGTATTAGCCAGTTAAACTAAATACAACTAGTTCAACTAGTTAACTAGAACACCATCTCCATTAACTGTCGCATCAACTCCACCGAACTCCGCCACTTGAGCTCTAACTGAATTCAACCATGCATTAGCTCAACTAACCCATAGGAAAAGCATAAATCCTTCTGGCAGCTGCATGCCCCACCTCTGGGGGTCAAACTGAAGTGCTCCAAGAGAGTAAACTGAAGTTTAGAGTCCAAATATTATTAAGGGTAAATAATATTTGACTGTTCTATTTTTAGCCCGCCAGTCTAAAAATAGAATTCGACCTAAATGCTAAAAATAGAGGTCCATCTATTTTTACCAACATGACCAATCCTCCAAGAATAGCATACTGCAGCTCCCAGTCCATGATCCATATGTCTAAAAATAGACATAGTCTAAAAATAGACTTTTCGACAAAAAATCACATGTGTGGTCCCCACCTAGTTTAGGTGATCACTTTCCAACTAGGATCGGGAAAGATGTTTCAGGAGGCCTCCTTCACTGTTTCTTGTTGCCATTTTCAACAGTTTCTCTTTTATGGACAAGCTTGTCCATTTGGATTTCCATCTCTTTTATCTGTGCTATCAATTATAAAATCAAGTTCATCATATCATCTTTTTGGCTTGCCTCTTGCACAATCTCCTTGGATTGTGGATGTTCTGTTGGTGGAAGCTTGAGTTGTTTTCTAAGTGCTACAATATCAACATTCTTTTTCTTCACCAATTCTTCTGCAACTTTCACATTGGAAGGATCATATCCTACTTGAATTACCAATTCTTCTAAAGACTTAATCCTAAGATCTTTAGCATATGAGGAAGCCTTTTCAACCTTCATTTATAGGAAAAGTGTAAATCCTTCTGGCAGCTGCATGCCCCACCTCTGAGGGTCAAACTGAAGTGCTCCAAGAGAGTAAACTAAAGTTTAGAGTCCAAATATTATTAAGGGTAAATAATATTTGACTTCCCTATTTTTAGGATAGGCAGTCTAAAAATAGACTTCGACCTATAGGTCCAAAAAATAGAGGTCCATCTATTTTTACCAACATGACCAATACTCCAAGAATAACATACTGCAATCCCCGGACCATGCTCCATATGCCTAAAAATAGACATAGTCTAAAAATAGACTTTGCGCCAGAATTTGCCTGCGGGCCCACTTAGTGAAGGCGACTTCATTTCACTAAGCTCCATCATCTTGCTGCATTTTCAACACTCCCTCTCAGCAAGATATGGATTATCTGCAGCCCCTATCCTGCCTCTGTGGAATTCGAACTTGCTCCTGGTGAGCGCCTTCGTCAAGATGTCAGCATCCTGATCCTCCGTGGGAATATATGAAAGCATCATGATTCTCCGCTGAACACAATCTCTGATATGATGGTACCTGATGTCGATGTGTTTGGATCTATCATGAAATACTGGATTAGCCGAGAGCTTGATGCAGCTCTGGTTATCACAGTAAATCACAGTAGGCTCCAAATGCAACCCGAACAAGCCGACCAGGATCTTCCTCATCCAAATAGCCTCGCATGCAGCCAAACTTGCTGCCATGTACTCGGCCTCTGCTGAAATGAGTGCCACGGATCTCTGCTTCCTGCTGTACCAGGAAACTGCTGTCGATCCAATGCTGAAGATCCCTCCTAATGTGCTCTTCCGGTCCGTTGGGCTCCCTGCCCAATCTGCATCGGTGAAGCCATAAAGCTTCACTCCATCCTCCCGTCTGTACCACAGACCATATCCCGATGTGCCACTGATATAACGCAATACATGCTTGCCTGCCTTCCAAAAGAGCTTGGTAGGCTTAACCATAGCTTGCGAAAGCTGGTTAACAGCATAGCATATATCGGGTCGTGTATTGACCAGATACATAAGCGACCCCACCAACTGTCGATAGACAGTGGCATCCACTACCTCCGCTGAAGCAGCATCCTCCTTCCTCCAACCACCAGGAAGAGGAGTGTCAACAGGCTTGCAGCCTTGCATGTTGAACCTCTCCAGAATCTCCCGGGCATACTTGCCCTGAGAAATAAACAGTCCTCCGCTGCGCTGCCAAATCTCCAATCCCAGAAAATAATGAAGGATGCCCAAGTCCTTCATCTCGAACTCTCGTGCAAGATCCTCCTTACATGAAAGTATCAACTGCTCATCGCCAGTCAAAATCAGATCATCTACATACAGTACGATGATCAACAGCTTCCCCTCCACCACAATCTGGTACAGGTTTAGATCCGCCTCACTCTTGGAGAATCCAAGCCCGGTGAAGTAGCTGTCTATCCGAGTGTACCAAGCACGAGGTGCTTGCTTCAGCCCATACAGTGCTCTCTTGAGTCGGCACACATGCGACTCACTGCTGAAGATCTCAAAACCTTCAAGCTGCTCTATGTACACTTCTTCCTCAATAACTCCATTGAGGAACGCAGTCTTCACATCCATCTGATGAATGTGCCACCCCATCTGCGCTGAGAGAGCAAGGATCGTCCGTATGGAAGAGTACCTTGCGACAAGTGCAAAGGTCTCCTCATAGTCAATCCCCTCGATCTGTGAAAAGCCACGGGCGACAAATCTTGCCTTGTACTTCTCCACACTCCCGTCAGCCGCCTGCTTCACTTTGTAGACCCATCTCGAGCCTACCACTGATTTCCCCTCCGGTCTTGGGACAATCTCCCATGCACTGTTTCTGACGATCGAATCATATTCTTCGATCATGGCATCTACCCATGCGGGTTCCTCCACAGCTTCCTCAAAAGAGGATGGCTCCGTCACAACACATTGACTCACAAGAGCCATGTATCCAATGTACCGATCCGGTGACTGTCTCTGTCTGCGCTGTGCTGTAGGTGGTCCTACAACCTTCTCTGCATCCCGAGCCAGTCGCTCAGCTTCTGTAGTGCGCATGCGCCCTCTGATGGTTGGCGCTGCCTGGGTGGTTTCTTCCACCTCCCGAACCTCCTCTTGTGGCTGATCCACATCCGGAAGCTCCTCCTTAGGAACTAACAGCTCCTCATCTGCATGCAAGTGTAGCTCCCTCTCAAGCGAACACTGCATGGCTTTCTCCTCCCGAAATTTTATATCCCGTCGCACAACAGTCTTGCGACTGTCTGACAAATACACCCGATAGTTGTGAGGTGTATCAGTGTACCCCACAAATATTCCAACCTCAGCAGTTGGATCCAGCTTCCTTCTCGCATCCTTCGTCACATGCATGTAGACAGGAGAACCAAAATCCGCAAATGGGAAATATCAGGCCTCTTGCCAGAATAAGCCTCCTCCGGTGTACTCATGCCAAGAACCTTGTGAGGACAACGGTTCTGCACATACACTGTTGTATTGCATGCCTCAGCTCACAAGTGAAGGGGTAGGCCCTGATCATGCAACATCGCCCGTGCAGCACCCACGATCGTTCTGTTCTTCCGCTCAGCCACCCTGTTCTGCTGTGGGTTATGGGGTGCGATGAGCTCTCTCCAAATCCCTTCTGCGCTGCAGAACTCCTTGAATTCAGCCGAGATGAATTCACCACCATTGTTGCTCCTTAGAGCAATCACCTTCTTCCCCGACTCCTTCTCGACCAGTGCTTTAAACTCATAGAACTTCGCGAATGTATCGCTCTTCTTCTGCATGAAGAAGATCCAAGACTTTCGAGAGAAATCATCAACAAAGATCACGTAGTACTTGTGCTTTGCTGTCGAAGCAACTGAGAAAGGACCACACACATCTGTGTGAACTCTCTCAAGGATCGTCGTGGCGCGACTATCCTTCTCGTGAAAGGTGGCTTTCACAAACTTCCCTAAAGTACACCCCTTGCACTGATCTGACTGCACAAGGGTGCCCTTAGGAAGCCCAGTAGAAATCTACTGCAGGATCTTCAAAGCTCCATGGTGAAGGTGGCCCAATCTCCGGTGCCACAGTTCGCCCTCATCATCCCGGCTCACCACTTCTCCCGCTTTGCATGCCATTGTTGCGCAGCCATCTACTTGCAACTGATAAAGGTTCTTGGTTCGAACCCCTATCTTTCGGGTCTCTCCAGTAGTCTTACTGCGCAGGAAGGATTTTCCTTCGCTGAAGACCACATCATACCCCTTATCTTCCAACATCGCCACAGAGATCAAGTTCTTCTTCAATCCAGGTACATGCATGACATCCTTCAATACGAAGGGTTTACCAGACTCCCTCTGAAAGGATATGGTACCGATACCAGTCGCACTGTATCTACCATCATCGCCCATCTCGATGTGCACGCCCAGATCTTTGTCCTCCAGATCTGAAAACAAATCTCGATCTCCCGTCATGTGGAATGACGCACCACTGTCCAAGAACCACACTGATCCCATCACACTTGATACCAAGCATGCGATCAGTGAAAATTCAAGCTCGAATTGTGAGGCCAAAGCCTCTCCATCTGCAGATCTTCCCGCTTGCTTGTTTTTCTTCTTCTTCGGACAATTTGTGGCATAATGTCTGTGATCATGGCAGTGAAAGCACTTGACCTTGGACATGTCTTGCTTCTTGCCCTTAGCACCGGAATGAGAAGTTTTCTTGCCCTTCCCCTTCTTTGCTTTTGCAGCCAAAGCGCAATTTTCTTCATCAGTTACCTTTGATGAAGATCCTTCCCTGGTAGTCCTCTTGATCTCCTCTTGCATGAGATCCGACCACAGTCGCTCCCATCCCGGCAACTTCTCCCGACCATTGACACTATCCTGATAGGAATGCTAAGCCTTCGGAAGACCAAGGAGAGCCAGGTCAACCAAGTCCTCATCATCGACAGTCACCCCCACACTTCCCAGCTCATCTCTGCATTGAGTGAACTTCGTGAGGTATTTTGCGATGCTGTCGCCTTTCTCCATCTTGATGTTCCTGAGTCTATCTTTGAGCGCCAGCTTCCTTTGGTCGCTCTTGCTTTGGTATAGATCCATCAAAGCTTTCCACATTAAATATGGAGAAGACTTTCCATCCAGGCTGGATACAATGTGATCCTTTACGCCCTCCAACAGGATCCTTCGACATTTTGCTTGTTTCTTTCGCCAGGCTTCCACAACAGCAGCATCATTAGAAGTAGGCTTTGGAATCTCTTTCTCCACGAATTCCAATAGCCCATTATCATCTAATACAGCCTCCATGCGGTCCTTCCATGCAACATAATTCGAACTTCCTTCCAAGGCATATTCGAGTCGCAAACCGTTGAAAGACATTTTCGCCGCGGCACCAAGAACACAAATCTGCAAATTCGAATTTCACCACCAGCTGATAACTCAATCACTTCCGATCTACACTTGAGAACAAATTATTTCCGAATCAGAGATTGAATGCATGGGCATTTACCAGACCTTTCACTTTCCAAAGAAAAATGAATCCGGAGGCTACCTGGCCCGTATGCAGGCTCTGTCCGAGGAAATAAGTTTGCAATCACCGTAATAGATCTCGACAATTAATATAGCTCCGATACCATGTAGAAATTTGCTGAATAAATCACTTATTCAATCGAGATTAACCCGATCACACATCAATTTCGAATTGCATGCATAACACATAATCTCTTCTACGATTAATCGTCACATGCGGAAAGAATAGAAGCGACATAACATCAATTCATCACACACATTAACACAATATGTATGGGGAAAGCTTATAGCTGAAAACCCCTCAGCTATTTTGTATATTATATGGAGAGAACATGCAACAAATACATAGCACAATACTCCTCACAAGTACTCAGTAGTATCTCATAAAGCTACACACAAACTAGCTTGGTTTTGAACAAGTCACAGGTTCAAAACACATCCACTAATTGCCTGCCTCTACTGCGCAATCCAAAAGGATATTGGATGAGATCTAAGTTCGAATCCCACTAGCTCCAACTGCGCAATTCTCATTGGCAATTTCCTCCAAGTGTGGTGCAAATCTCATGCACAACTAATGTCACAACTGATAGCTATCTCAACCCTTTCATCTACCTCTTTCACTTGTCGCCACTGAATTGTCCATGCACTGAGTTAAAATGATGTGTTCTTTAGTTGAATAATGAGTTAATAATTAGTGAATTAAATAATATTTAATTCACACAACTCATCTCTAGTGTATTAGCTAGTTAAACTAAATACAACTAGTTCAACTAGTTAACCAGAACACAAGCTCCATTAACTGTCGCATCAACTCCACCGAACTCCGCCACTTGAGCTCTAACTGAAGTCAACCATGCATTAGCTCAACTAACCCATAGGAAAAGTGTATTTCCTTCTGGCAGCTGCATGCCCCACCTCTGTGAGTCAAACTGAAGTGCTCCAAGAGAGTAAACTGAAGTTTAGAGTCCAAATATTATTAAGGGTAAATAATATTTGACTATTCTATTTTTAGCCCGCCAGTCTAAAAATAGACTTCGACCTAAATGCTAAAAATAGAGATCCATCTATTTTTACCAACTCGACCAATCATCCAAGAATAACATACTGCAGCTCCCGGTCCATGATCCATATGTCTAAAAATAGACTTTGCAGCCAAAAATAGCTCCTCAAGGCCCACTTTGTGAAGGCGACTTCATTTCACCAAGCTCTATCATCTTGTAGTGCTAGTGCTGCTAGTTGGTTTACCTTGTTTATCAGTGTTTTGGTTGTCTTTTTCTTTGTTCTTTCCAGAACTCTCAGCTGCTGATTTGTTACTTTCAGCAGTCACTTTAGAAGTTTTCTCAGGCCTTTTCTTGATGGTAACCTCATAAGCTTTCGGCCTGGAAGTGTCTTGGATCTTTTTGCTTCTAAGTTCATATTGTTCTCTGACCTGCATCATGGCATTTTCAAATCCTAACTTGTAATCTTCAGATTATAACCATTCCTCATCCCAATACGAGGGTGAGGGCTGATCTTCTTCTGTGTAACAGTTGTGGATTGAATTTTCTATTTCAAACATGTTTATTGTGTTCCCTTCAGACTCTTTTGTGATTCCCTCATCTTCATCAAGGAAGTTCTCTTGGAATGGGGGAATAACTTGCTGATCTGATTCTCTTTGTTTGTTGGGAGTGGCATTGTTTATTCTAAAGTTTTGGTTCTGGTTACGGTTTTGATTTCTGTTTTGGTTACTAACTATGACAACCATTTTTTCCATCATTTGTTGTAGCTTTTCCATGTTTTTGGATATGCGATCATAATTTGGGTCAGATGTGGAAGCTACATTGTCATCTCTGTATGTTACCCTTTTCTTAGCTCTCAATATTGATTTTTTCTCAATCAGATTTGCCTCTACACTCACTGCTCCCTTTTTCATGTCTTCCAATGTGTTGTAATCCCTCTCCCTAAGCTGGTAGGCCATGTCAGCATCTATACCTTCAGGGTATTTCACTAGTACCATACCTAGGGGAGGTTTCATGTGTGGTGGAAGAGCATTATAAACATTGTTAAACCTTGTAGAGTAGTCCTGGACACTCTCTCCTACATTTCTTTTCAGGTTCTTGTATTCTGCTAGGATTTGGAGAGGGTTAGACTTAACTTCCCATTTGTTTATGAAAGTATGATATAAGGCAGGAAGGTCTTGGATACTATTAGGAGGTAGGCCTTTGAACCATTTCTTCACATCCCCTCCTAAGCTCTGGGCAAAGATTCTCATTTTGACTGTATCATCGTCTATCTCCATGTAGTCAAAGGAATATTCCATCCTATCTACATGGTGCTGAGCTGTGGTGGAATATTTTACAGTGAAGTGTGGGATCTTTGATTGATAATCATTGGGTGAGGGTACTAGAGGCTGGGGTAAAATCAGAGGTGCATACCAGGCTGCCATGATGATGTTTTGATGAAGGAAAGGGTTGGCTTGAGAAGCTAGTATATGGATGACAGGGATATTATGACCAGCAGAAAACTGATGAGCAGATCTAGGATGACTAACCCCCAAGTTTTGAATGAAGTGAATATCAGGAGGTGTAGATGGAGGGGTCTGTCTATCCCCAGGGTTTTTACCACTTTGAGGTGGCAAACCAGGGAGCTCAAAGTCTGGCTGGTCTAGGACACTGAATGACCTAGCTCTTGGTAAACTGTCTTGAGTGCCTAGGTCAAAAAATGGGTCTGATAGAGCTGTAAAGTCTTCGGGTGTAGAGTTAGCTCTATGAATGTGGCTGGAAATAGTTGTTCTTATAAGCGCAGGAGATCTCTTGAGGATTCTCTCAGGGTTGTCAACTATTTCAGGTGGTTTTGGATTGGGATAAGCTCTTGTGTGAATGGTTCTTGAAGCCAGAATGTTGTTTTCCACCCAAGCAGCTTAACCCTACCTATTACTTCTGTTGTGGTTGACGTTGTTATGGGCTCTGGTCTCCTAGTGGATTCTTATGTGAACCAAGATAATCAGCAGGCCTATTGATCACCAGTGGAGTCTTTGAATCATTTAGGAATTATGGAGTCGCCAGGTGGAGGGTTTAGAATGCTTATGTAGGGTACACTGTCCACCACAGTGCTTATGAGATGTCCCTTTTCAAGGGCAACATACAAACACAACAAACTATAACCAGAGATTGACTGGGAGGGCTTTTACCAGATACGTCACCTCTGAAAGAGTGTGAGATTTGGAGGCTACCTGGCCCTTTCCAGACTCTGTCTAAGAGTGTGGGAGAAACACAACAAATGGTATAGAGGTTGATTTGTGAATGGGAGTGTTTAACTGCCAACCTAACCAGAGATTGTAGGTTTCTAAGGCTCTATGATGTAGTAAGGTGAGAAATACTCAGATTTTTCCCCAGCGGAGTCGCCATTTTGTTGGGGTTCCCATGTTTTGGAAAGGTTGGCAATACCAAAAGATGAGACAACATCAAACCACTTTCAGACCTCAAGATCTAGCCCTCCTGCGTCCAGAGAGGGATATCTCTATATAAGCAAAGGTTTTATGTCTTTGAAGCTCAAAGGTTAAGATGTTAGGCTAGTTATAGGCACAAGGTTTGTTTGTTTGATGTATGTTTGGTTGTTGGGAATCAGGAAAGAAAGGTTCGATATAAGACAAGGATGAGCAAAGAGGGTTTTAGGCAAAGGAGAGATACCCCAGGGAACATTCAAGACCATGGGAAATGGAGTCAGGAAAGGGTTTACTTGCTATTCGATGTGCAGGCTTTCAGTTGGGCTAGTCATCTAAAGCATTGGATCTTAAAGATGATTGTGTGATATGAAATGGTAAGAGGGAAGGTGAAAGCAAGGAAACCATCCAAGGTGACCTTTAGAAATCAGATCCAGGGACATGGCATACCATTGAACACCTGTGACTCTAAAATCCAAAGGCTAACTCTTCAAACAAGAAACATTAAAGATTTAGAACACAATGTTAAAGACCTGAGATCAGAGAGAGACTTTGAACTCTCAATGCTTCGACCTCCAGCTTGAGGGATCTTAGAAAAGGTTCAATTAACTGAAAATGATCCTAGTGAGATAGAGACAGAGTTCTAGACCTCCCAGTGTTCCCAATTCATTCAATTAAATCCTAACAAGAACATCTAAGAACAGATTCATTAATTCATACATCATCTAGCAGGCAATGACATCCACTACACTGGTTAAATTAACTAAAATCAACCCTTAGATAACACATTTAGTAGAAAAAATCAAAGGCAGGGAGAGCAGCAACATAGGGTACCTAACAAGGGTAAATCCTATGCCAAATTTCTGATGCGTGCCAGAAGAAATGGAATGAAATGAAATAAAACACAGAGACAGGAAAACATCACTGCAGCTTTAGATCAGGATCCAAAGATATGTGCTTGTCATATTGAAGAGAAACACCAGTCAAGTACAACATTACCAATAGCTGGAAAATCAGTCTGAGAACATCTTCTTCAGCCTATCTTACAACTTTACACAGAGACTATGTCACACATGAAACAACTTGTAATTTCTTTGATAACCGATCAACAACCTGTACATGAGTTTCTTCCTAATTTTTATAGCTGAAAGATTAGCAAAGGAGGTAGTGAAACACTAAATGAAGCATTAAAACTCAGAAAAGAAATAGGGCCGAAACCCATTTTGTTTAAACTCTGTGCATTTATCCCTGGTACTCCTTGGATGAAATGGTGGTCTTCGTCAGGCTTCCACTTACTTCGAGTATGCCTCTGATATACTTTGGCTGCAGTACTTTGTAGTGCTATGGTGAATAAAAAAAAGGTAAATAAATGACATTGAAGTCCACCATACCACATAACAAATGCTCTGGTAGCTTAGGACTGTGGTCAAGGCTGAAATTTATTCAGGAACACGGTAAATAAAGGAAACAATATGGGCGCTTCGTCCTTTCATAGGTAGGAACGTTCTGCTCATGTAGCTACCCTGATAGTATTGTTTTCTGTGCATTGGGCCTTCCGTCTGATCCATGATGTCTTTGATCTGGTACTCTGCCTTCAAATCATAGGATTAAGGCTCGAAATATTCTATTACAGGCCTTAAACACTCTATTTTCCCCCCTGATACTCTTTGTCGCTTCCACATTTGCCTCTGACTGCGAAATCTATACTTTAATGGCTCTGGGGAAGATTTTACAAAGTTTAAACTCTGTTTCTTTAATGCGTGTAGAAATTTTGAATAATAGCTGAATTATTCACCGAGATTATCCTGATTACACACTATTTAAGCTTCATGCATAATACATAACCTCTTCTACAATTGATCATCAATTTTCGGAAATAGAAGCAGTCGCATGCGCACATTAAAACATAATCAAGCACACATATAACATAGTATGTAATGGGGAAAGCTTACAGCTGAAAACCCCCAACTATCTGTATATTATAATGATAGAGAACATGTAACAATACATAGCACAAAGCTCCTCACAGCTCTCAGCACTATCTCACATGCTACACACAAACTAGCTCAGATATAGAACAAGTCACAAGTTCAAATCTGCTCCACAAGTCTGCCTGCCTCTACTGCGCAATCCAAGATGAATAATGATGAGATCCAAGTTCGAATCCCACTGGCTTGTACTGCGCAATCCTCATTGGAAATCTCAATCAATGTGTGTGCAAATCTCATGCACAAGTATAGTCACAACTGATAGTAGACTCACCCTTTCACCCACCTCTAACACTGGTCTCCACTAAATTGTCCATGCACTGCAGTTAACTGATGTATTCTTTAGTTGATTTATGAGTTAATAATTAGTGAATTAATTAATAATTAATTCACACCACTCATCACTAGTGTATTTATCAGTTAGACTAAATACAACTAGTTCAACTAAGTTAAACCGAACACAACTCCATCAACGAATGAAAATGCAATGAAAATGATCGTGTGTGGTGGGACCTGGCATGGGTGGAGGGCGATTCACTTAGGACCGTAAGATCTCAGGAGGAGATCGAAGGCTATGATCTAATCGGAGGGGAGAAATTGGAGGGTCAGCAGTTCGATTGAACAATGGTGCGATTGGCTTATGACTGTTGGATTTTGGGCTAACGGACGGTCGAGATTGGATCGGGGAGATCGCGATCGCAAAGGGAAGAAGGTGGCAGCAATTGAAAAATGCGATTGCGATTGGAGCGGGAGAGCGCCAGCCATCGGATAAATAGGGGAATCAATGGCTAGGATGGGATCGGTGGATCGCAATCGGCGATTACAGTCGGGAGGTGCATTGAGACCTTGCGATTGCGATGGGGAGTGATTGAGCGCAAACCGTCGGATCTGGGTCTAAATCGACGGCGGAGATTAAATCGGCAGGGAACAGAAAGGAGCGACGGAGGGGATCGGGATAAATCTGGATCGTTGGATCTGGGGGGGGGTGGACGACTCAGATCGAATCAGGACGTCACAATCGAAAGGAGTGGAGGGGTGTCACAGCAAAAGCTGTGATTGCGATCAGGGCGGGAGTGCAATTAGCGCCGGGCCATCCGATCAAAATGATAGATCAATAGTGGAGATCGCGGCGGAGGCCTTATGGACCAAAACTCAATCACATCGGAGTTTTTTAGTTAACATAGAGATGCGCCCGTCCGCAACTTGCGATTGCGATTAGCGCTTTGAGTCCTTGCGCCTGGTTCTGGCGCAGGGTCACGTGGGGAAGTGGTTTGCGGGCTGGCGGGAAAGGGGCTAGGCCCTATTATATGGAAAGGTGGGTTTTTGGCCCATTTTTAGTGCGTTTCAAGGCTGAGAAAGGGTAACGATAGAGGAAAAAAGGGGAATTAGACCAAACAAGGGGTGAATGTAGGATTTAAAGGGGATTTTGGGAGGATTTAGAGGGCAAAAGGGGGACTTTGACAAAGGGGAAAAAAGGGTTAAAATGGGATAGTTATGCAAGGATACAAGGGGCAAATAAAGGCCTTTTTGAGCACAATTTTTATCATCAGTGAGGCTTATTGACTCAAGAATAGCAGAGGGAAACAATCAAAGAGCAGGGGACATGAGGGGGCTTCAAGGATGATGTGTTTTCAAGGGAATGCATTCCTTGAAGGCTCATAAAACAAATTAGCCCCTTGCTTGCTTGTCAAGGAATTTATAGGGGCTAACACAGTGCTTGTGTGTTTCCACTTGTCTAGTTTTGTTTGAATGTAATTATTGCAGTAGACAGATTAGCTGACTCAAGTTTTCTATAAATACTGTATGCATTAGCAGTATGAGAGGAGGCCCCAGAAGGGAAAAACCATTGTAATAAGACTCATTCTGTTGTAAGCACTCTTTTTTGGATGAATGAAGGATTAAGTTGTTTTCCAGATTCTTGTGTTATGCTCTGTGGTGAAGTATTTTCCCATGTAATTTTTTATTCTCCTGTTTTCTCATGCTGTTTTCTTTTTCTTAACTGCAGATAGAGAATTTTGTGTAGGATTTACCATAGGTTACCCTGCATAGTCTTGAAACAGTCCATTATGTTTTCTTCTGAGACTAGAATGTAGAATTCAGAGATGTTCTACTATGCATTCCTGTAGAACCTTAATCTCCTCCTCTTTTCCATTTCATAAGCTGTTAAGATCCATAGACATGGCTAGCTTGCCTGGTTGCACTTGACCTCATTTATTCATCCATCTGAATTTTTTCATACTTGTGTGACTCCATAGCCCAATGGCCCTTTTCTATTGCCTCAACCAAACATATTCAAACAAACCTGTGCACTAATATATAGCCTAAAATGCCCTTGTAAAAAAAGTTATATCTAACAGAGAGAGTCCTCTCTGAGTCCAGGAAGGCTAGGTCCTAGATTTGAAAGTTGGTTTGATGTTTCCCTGTGTAATTCTGTCTTCAACCTTCAAAATTAAAGAGTGACAACATAATGGCGACTCCACTGGGGACGAAAAAAAATTATCTTCCTTAGAAAGCACATCAAAGTTTAGATCTGATTACTGATGGTGGATAGTGACCACACACAAGAAGGTTGCATTATTCACCTAGTGACTCCATGATTCAAAGAACCCAACTTTTGAGCATTCATGGTGACTCCACAACATGCTGACCAGAGTTCCTGCTGAACAAAATGACAAGGTTTGTGGCAGACCTTCTATCTAGTGAAGTTCTAAATGCATTCAGGAATCAATTATCAGAATTTCAACTTGATGAAGATTTTTAGAGGATGTCTTTCTCATTTTGAAGTCAAGAAAATTTAATCCTGAAGCTAAAAAATGTTTTGTGGAGATAGTTGTTGAAAGATATGAAATTGGTATTGAACTTTTGAATTATCAAATTCAGTCATACAATTTCCGAGATCCTAAAGGATTCTTGGAAATTATCCTTTCCCCTAAGCAAGAGGAAATTGTACTACCTCTTGAATTACATATTGAGGATGATTGTGCTTTCAAGTACCAGACTGAAGATGAGGTTTCAAGGTTTAATATTGGGGATAAAACTGACCAACTAGTCATGGAAGGCTTAGAAGCATGTATTATACATCATGCTTTAATTGATCCTATAGCAGAGTATATGAAGGTTATTTTTAGTTCAAGTTTTCAATCATGTATTCTCTATAAAGATCAAATACATCATCAGTTTCCATTACATATTATAACTTTTCTTATGAGGATGCTTAATCAAGTTATATTGCTGATAGTCCTGACAAAAAGTCAAGTTGACTAGCTGCAGTGGCATTATTGTATCGTTTAGAACAACATAAATTTCAATAGAGTAGGGTAGGTAGGTGTGAAAATAAGCTCAATACTCTGAGCATCTTTCCAGTTCTAGTTTTAGATTGCTTTCTAGTTTCTAGTACAAGTATTTTCTAGACTTAAATTTGTAGAGAATATTGATTTTGAATTGAGCCTGCTCATCCACAAAGGTTTTCGTAGCAGATTAAGTTGCAGATTTGGGATTAGGCCACTAGTCTACGGTGTTATTGACACCTCCTGAAGGAGCTTCCATCCCCAGCTGGAACCACTCTTAGAGTTCTTTAATTTACAGTGTCACAAGGTGACTGATTATTGCTTATATTTTTTTATTGAAAATAATATTCCATGGCTATCACTTATTTTCAGAGAAAGAAAGGGAACTCCTAACTCTAAAGAGGTTCAAAGGAATTAATTTGCCTTTCCATATAGTAAAGGGAAGAAAGTGTTGTTGATAAGGTGTGATGGGGATCAAACTTCATTTCTTCCCTCGTTCCATTTCATTTCATTCACCCTCTTTGCCCCCCTCATTTCCTCCATATTATGAAATGCTCTGAATCCCATTCAAACCCCAAAACCCACATGTATAATCTTTGGGACTTATTGCTTTATAAACCATTTTATGTTAAAGTCTGCAATACTATTTTCATAGCTCCGCCCACCCACTATCAGTCATGGTTTACAACATAAACCTTACCTTTTCTACTTTTTCGCTTTATATTGCTACTTTAACTTTTCCATCGCATATCATTGGTTTTGTTTACCATCCACTTCCTTATTTCTCGATTGCGATTAAATTGGGACCATCCCTCCATTTCACCCTTTCTTACCCACCCTTCATCATAGATCGCATATTATAAACCTTTCACATCGCAACTAAAACTTAAAAACTGCGGTTGCTAACTTGCGATGCGGCGGTTGGCCCACTACAATGTAGAAATTATATACACTACGCATGAATATGTCCAAGATTCTCCTGATCACACACTATTTTAACTTCATGCACAATACAAAATCTATTCCACCATTGATCATCACATGCGGAAATTAAATCAATTACAATGCACACATGAAACCATAAAAATTCACACACATTAACACAGTTGTTTTACGGGAAAGCCTGAAGCTGAAAACCCCAACTATATTTATATAATATATGTCATAGAGATCATGTAACAATCCTCATACAAATCTTATCACAAGCTCTTAGTGCAATCCAATCGCTACACACTAATCAGGCCCGATCTTGCAAATCCATGCACCGATCTTTGCCACCTGCTAGCCTGCCTCTACTACGCAATCCCTGCCGAATAATGGCTCTGGATGAAATTGAATTTCTCCAGCCTTTCTCACGCAATCCTTAAAGGCATCTCCACTAAATGTTTGGTGCAAATAATGCAACACTATAGTCACAACTGATAGTCACACTTCTTTCACCTAACTCTCCACTGGTCTCCACTAAACTGTCCATGCACTGTAGTTAACTGATGTATTCTTCAGTTGATTAATGAGTTAATATTTAGTGAATTAATTATTAATTAATTCAAAACACTCTCACTAGTGTATCAATCAGTTAGACTAAATACAACTAGCTCAACTGTGTCTAACTGAGTTAAACTGAACACAAATCCACCAACTACAACTCCACCAAACTCTGTCACATGAGTTCTAATTGAAGTTCTCCATGAAATAGCTCTAGTAAACCCTCAGGAATAGCGTAATTACTTCTGTCAGCGCCATGCCACATATGTGCACTTAACTGAAGTGCTCCAAGAGAATAAGATAATGTTTAGAGTCCAAATATTATTATGAGCTAATAATATTTGACATATCTATTTTTAGACTGGCAATCTAAAAATAGATTCTGCCCAATATGTCTAAAAATAGAAATCCATATATTTTTCCAACTTGACCAACCATCCACAAATAGCATCCTGCAACTCATAGAATATGATCGACATGTCTAAAAATAGACATAGTCTAAAATAAGACTTTGCGACAAAAATCACCTGTGTGGGCCCACCTAGTTTAGGTGATCACTTTCCAACTAGGATCAGGAATGATGTTTCAGGATGACTCCTTCATTGTTTTTTGTTGCAATCTTCAACATACAACAGCTCCGCCCCCGACTCCACAGCCATTTGAAACACGTTTATAACTTCTTCGACGGCGTGGGCCCCATCTTGCTACATCATCCTCCAATCGGCACACATCACACTTCACATCTGTTAAAGTTTACCTTCGCTGTAAATGTTCAAACTTGTGATCTGAGGGTCGAGGTTGGGTCCCACCTTCCTCCACGTCACTCCGCCCTCCCTGCACTTTGCATCCGTCAGGTTTTACCTTCGCTATTAAATTTTAAAACTTGTGATCTGCGAGCTGCGATCGAGTCCCACCTACCTCCACGTCACTCGCCCTCCCTGCACTTTTCACTTTGCATCCCTCAGAGTTTACCTTCGCTGCTAAATGTCAAAACTTGTGATCTGCGGGCTATGGCCTGGTCTCACCTGACCTGCCACGTCGACTCCATACTTATCATCGCATCGCTGAAACTGTTTATTATAACTTAAATTCTAAAATGTGTGAAATGCGATGATGCTACAGATGCGATAAAGTTTAGGAGTAAAATTTAAAGGTTTTCAGGTATGAGCTTCTACAGTTTTCATGTTGTTTTATGAAGAAAAAGGGCTAAAAACATAGCATAAAGGACTTATAATAGACTGAGCCCCGAGAAAGGAGAAAAAGGCAAAGCAAGGCTGAACGCGACAAAGAAACAGACAGAACAGGTTAAGTCGGGCTTTGGGGCAGAGATATAATAACATAAACCAAATGGGTAGCATAAAACACATCAACACAATCACTAATCAATGAAAATAGCTAGCGCTACACTAGACTTAATTACCCAACGCTCGTTTTCTGAGGAACAGGGCCAGATGTCAGGAATACTTGATTTTCCCCCTCTTCAGCGTTACTCAAGCCAGTTTCTAACCACTCTGTAATTAATAACAGGCTTCCAAAAGCCATTGTTGGAAGCCAGGCTTGTCTCATCACCACCTGTGTGTTTCCACTTGTCCAGTTTTGCTTGAATGTAATTACTGCAGTAGACAGATTAGCTGACTCAAGTTTTCTATAAATACTATATGCATTAGAAGTATGAGAGGAGGCCCCAGAAGGGAAAAACCATTGTAATAAGACTCATTCTGTTGTAAGCACTCTTTTTTGGATGAATGAAGGATTAATTTGTTTTCCAGATTCTTGTGTTATGCTCTGTGGTGAAGTATTTCCCATGTAATTTGTTATTCTCCTGTTTGATCATGCTCTTTTCTTTTTCTTAACTGCGGATAGAAAATTTTGTGTAGGATTTACCATTCGGTACCCTGCATAGTCTTGAAACAGTTCATTATGTTTTCTTTTGAGACAGGAATGTAGAATTCAAAGATGTTATTTTTTGCATTCTTTTAGAACCTTAATCTCCTCTATTCCATTTCACAAGATGTTAAGATCCATAGACATGGCTAGCTTGCCTGGTTGCACCTGACCTCAGTTATTCATCCATTTGAATTTTTTCACACTTGTGTTACTCCATATCCCAATGGCCCTTTTCTGGTGCCTCAAACAAAAATATTTAAACAAACCTATGCACTAATAGCTAGCCTAAAATTCCTCTATAAACAAAGTTATATCTAACAGAGAGAGCCCTCTCTGAGTCCAGGAAGGCTAGGTCCTGGATTCCAAAGTTGTTTTGATGTTTCCCTTCGTAGTTTTGTCTTCAGTATTCATAATTATAGAGTGATAACAGAAAGCACAAGGAGGCTTAGGACTGAGAGATCTAGAGCATAGAAATAAAATCATGGGTGCCAGCATATGGTGGAAATTGGTTTCCAACTGTCACACACCCTTGGCAACCCTATGGGCTGCCAAATATGCAAGGAACTGGCCTACGAAGGAACTTTTTAGATTCAACATTGATCTAGCATGATCCCAAATCTGGAATGAAGCCAGACAACAAAAAGAGATGATCTAAACCCATAGCTTCTAGGAGCTACGCAACGACACACAAACCAGATTCTAGGAGGATTCATGGCAACAATTTCCCAAACTATCTTCAATCTTTCCCATGCCCCTATGGAGCACATTTTTGTAGGCACGGCAACAAAAATGTGTCCAAGACTTTTGTATAAATGAAACAACTCAAGGTTATAAGACCTACCTATGCACCGAAAGATGGAAAGAAGATTGGAACAATGAGCATCACAGAGATATTTGGGAGGAATTAACGACTAAAAGAAGAATCTGAGGCCAACAGAGGCCCGACATTCTACGATGGGGCCATAATCCAAGTGGAAACTACTCTACCAAGGAAGCATATCATCTCTTACAACTGCCAAACACTGACCCTACCAATTAGGTATGGAAGAAGATATGGTCTACCAAGCTCTGGCCCAAAGTATCTACTTTGTTATGGATACTTAGTAAGCGACACATCCCCACATGGGAGAATATTTTGAAATGAAGTTTTGTGGGACCCTCAAGATGCCCACTTTGCCAAAATGACAATGAAACCATAGATCATTTGCTGGACCTCTGCCCCATATCCAACACCCTGTGGGTCAGGATTGAAATTCTATGCAGAAGATCCAATCGAGATAGGGGTAACATCACCAATGACATCAGCAAATGGCCGGACAAACTCTATTCCAGTAATCTCTTGAATTTTCTCTCGAAACGGATTCCAAGACTTCTCATCTGGAATATTTGGAAAGAAAGAAACATTAGGATCTTTAAATAGAAAGTCTCCAACTGAGAGAAAATTTGGAAAAGGCTTCACAGTAACCTAGCCAAAACTCTCACCATGACTCACTAGGGAAAGGAGGATCTCCCGAAAACCACTACTGAATGAAAAATTTTGAGCAACTAGCTCATAAGCATCAAGACCCCTGTCGAAAACCACTCCTTGAGAGCAGGAATAAGAGGCACACCTGAACAATGGCACCCACCCAAGGTTGAATTCTTTAAATGCAACTTCAATGGAGCATCTAAAAGTAACCCAGGTAAATATGGATTTGGGGGTATATTCAAAGACTCCCATGGTAAACCCCTTCTCATCTACTATGGAAACATGAGATGGGACAACAAAAACTCCACGGAACTGGAAGGGATTATCCAGGGTATCTCCAGAGCCATTGAATTTAACTTTTTTCCATTGGAAATGGAGGGAGACTCGCAAATCATTACTCAAGAAGCCACCTGTATTCTTCATGGAACCTCCTCCTCTAAGGTATCTACAAGCTATAGGTTTTCCAATCATCTCAATCTCCTGGGATAGTTTCTACAACATCACAGGGCCATTACATTCCGCCATGTGTGCAGAAAAGTGAACACCATTGTTGATCTCCTAGCCAACAAAGGCGTGGAAAACCACACAATGTTACATTACTTCGACTTCTCTCAGATTGGGGATGATCCCTTGCATGAGTAATGCCAAATTATCATCCAGAAGAATCATCCATCCCTGAATGCGGGTAACATGACGTGCTCATGTGAAACTGGTTCATCCCATGCATAGGTTGATGAAGTCTTGCACTACTAGCTCTAACCTGATGCGGAACCTCCCCTCTGCAATAATTTGCATGAGCTTCATGATGCACCTAATCTACTGCCACACCCTGAATCACATGCCACCCCATGAGAATTCTCCCAACTTCCATTTTCGATCGTGTCATCAAATCGTACAACATCTGCACTTGTGCCACAGGTCTTCAAAAGGCAAGGTCTCCCCCCATTGTCTCATCCCCTTGCTACTCATGTTAGCCTCCAGAGCCCTCTTTGCCCCCCTTTCCATTCTGCTGTTGCCTCAATCTCTCCATGTGTTACACCATTTGCATGCCACTCCTCCTGCGCGCCTTCATATTGGTTCCGAGCAGCTGGGTACCCAGTCTGATTCTCCCCTCAAGGTTGTGCGCTCCCTATGTTGTTCCCCCTGGCCGCACGCCCCCCTCTGGATTTCCTTGCCTTTATAGATTCACCCTGTTGTGCACATTCAGAGGCAGGCTCCCTTGCTGTGCATCCCCCACCCGCAAGCTTCCATGTTGCACAGTTCACATTTGCGCACATCCCTGCTTTGCTTCTCTGTTAAGTGCTCCCCTGAAGAGCAAGTCACAATCAATAGAACAACCCCCACCTCTCTATCACTTCAAATCCCCATGGCTCCACGGCAATGCCTAAAGACTATCAGGGGTAGATAGAGAGGCATGTTCTCGGGACGCTATCAGCGAGGCCAAGACAATCGTATGAAATCCATCGATGGCTCCTCTTCTGGAAGCCATGACAGGGAAGCACCTTAGCACTATCAGAGCACCTTGGAGGAAACCGCCCCAGCTCAGGAGCATCTGAGGGGCAGAAGGGGTCCTAGGAAATCCACCATCACGCAACCAACGCAACCTACTCCACGCAAAACCGGGCCTCTCCTAGTACAGGAGGCCTTAGGAAAGGAAACTGATGTGTTGATCATGGACTCGAAGGGTGTCTGGACGCATGTTCCTGATGCTGAGTACCCGGTCACACCCATCCTATGTGCAACTATAAAAAAGCCTCCGTGCATACCTTATACTGTGGAGGAGGCTGTAGCGCAAGATTACTGATGCTGTATCGCAGAGGAGGACCCTATATCCAAGGATGATTAAGGAACACCTTGACTGTGTGGCTTCTCGGCTCTTGTTTGTTTTCTATTATTTCAATACATATTATAAATATTTTTCTTTTTTAGGTGTCACGGCACACCCTGTAATTTTTTACTGTATGATGCTATCTAAGGGTTGGTTTCCTCCTAAGAGGCAGCCCCAAACCTGTGATACGCTGAAAGCATCGAAGGTTGGGATTGGATAAGCACTGCTTACCATCTCACCCCGTCGCATATGTAAATTTTCTCTTTGAATTAATATATTTTAGCCTAACTTCACAAAAAAAAATTATCCCTGACACAAATCTTTGAGCAACACACAAAAAATTTGTAGATGAAAAACTTTTTTTTGGGGAACCGATAATTCAGGAAGCCTGTGCTATGCATGCAACCATGGAAACCTTTGAGCTAGTTATAGGTATGTCTCTTAACAAAGAGAAATCAAGCATATTTTTCTTTAACACTCCTTTTTAGATCCAAAAGCATGTAGCTAGAATCATGGATTTTACAATTGGCACCCTCCCCTCAAAGTAAACTGGCGTGCCCCTGGTGGTTAACCCATTAAGGATTTCTTGTTGGAAGTAGATTTGCAGTAATCTAGCGACACACCAACAATTTGTAGATGAAAATATGTTGTTTGGGGAACCAACAATTTTGGAAGCCTATGCTATGCGTGCAACGATGGAAACCTTCGAGCTAGCTATAGGTATGTCTCTTAAAAAAGAGAAATCAATAATATTTTTCTTTAACACTCCTTTTTAGATCCAAACAAATCTAGCTAAAATCATGGATTTTACAATTGGCACCCTCCCCTAAAAGTACCTTGGCATGCCCTTGGTGGTTAACCCATTAAGGATTTCTTGTTGGAAGGATATTTTCAATAATCTAGCGACACACCAAAAATTTGTAGATGAAAACATGTTGTTTGGGGAAGAAGCAATTCAGGAAGCCTGTGTTATGCTTGCAACTATGGAAACCTTCGAGCTAGCTATAGGTATATCTCTTAACAAAGAGAAATAAATCATATTTTTCTTTAACACTCCTTTTTAGAACCAAAAAAATCTAGCTAGAATCATGGATTTTACAATTGGCACCCTCCCCTCAAAGTACATTGGCATGCCCCTGGTTGTTAACCCATTAAGGATTGATTTTTGGAAGGATATTTGCAGTAATCTAGCTAAAAAATTTCATCATGGACATTTCGTTCGCTCAATCTTACAGGCATAGCAACGTTGCTAAAGGTAGTTTTACAAGACATGTCACTATATAAAATGTTAATCTTGCCTTCTCCTTACTGTATCTATCAGGAATTGGTGGAAATATTTAGATTTTTTTGTGGCAGGGAACTAACATCCAACACAAATAGGCATTGGTGTAATGGGAAAATTTATGTCTGCCAAAAATAAATGGCGAATTGGGGCTTTGAGATCCAGAAACCTTAAGCAGGGTAATGGGAGGTAAGCTCCAATGGAGGTGGATTCAAGGGGGGAATGAATTGTAGAAAAAAATTTGGTACCATAAATATTTCAGAGGTCAGAATCAAGAGGATATATTTTTATCAGATGACCTAGCCCCATGATCACTAGTTTGGAACCTAGCAGTAAGGAACAATGGAATTTTCAAAGACCACCTGTTCTAGGAAATCCATAAAGGTGATTCAAATTTATTTTGGCAAGTCTCATCGAAACAACTCCCAGAATTCCCATATAGTTATGGATTATTGGAAGAGTATAGGCATACATGATGAGTGGAGACAGTGGAAAACAAGGAAGATTGGCAGGGAGCAGAAGCTATCTTAGACTGGAATCCTTTCCATGACATGATGAAGGAGAGACGTATCCCGATCTCCCAAAGACCAAAAAAGATTCGTTGGGGATACAATCCAGTGGGGATATTTTCAATAAAATAATATTATTATCTTACTACAGATCAACAATCTCTTCTTAGAGAGACAATTTGGAGAAATATTTGGAATGCCAAAATTTGGCCAAAAGTTGCCCACTTCCTATGGCTGCTTAACAAAAATTGTCTTCTAACTTGGGATAACCTACTTAGGAAGGCTTTTATTGGAACTTCCAGATTCCCACTGTGCTAGTAACAAGAAGAGGAAATGGAACATCTAATGAACACATTCCAGACAACAAGGTCCCTTTGGCATTGGGTCTTGGGTACTAATGGACAGTCGGACTGATCCAAAAATTGTCTGATAGAAACTATGGTGCAGTGAAGGTTATTTCCTTTTAAGAACCCCATTATTAACCGAGCTTGGATTCTGACCCCATGCCTCCTTTTGTGGAACATATGGAAAAGTTACAACAATTTTTTTTTCAAAGATCAATGTACCCCCCTACAGCAGATCTAGAAGATTACTAAAGAGAATATAAGAGAGACCATCTTTTTGAATACATGGGCAGAAGAAGACTGGAAAGTTGGTCAAGAGGAGGCTTTGATCTTGGCCAATCTCAATCTCTCCCTATCTATGCTTCCCCCTTAGAGTTCTCATCACCTTAAGAATCATGCCTCTCTTCCATCACCCCCCCCGAGGGATTTATTGAAATTAACTTTGATGGGGCTTCCAAAGGGAACCCGGGCCTTGCTGGGTATGGAGGAATCCTAAGGAATTGGCTGGGTCAACCTCTTGGTTTTTTCCTAGGCCCATGTAGATACACAACTAATAACTTCGCATAGCTAACTTCTTTGGAGAAAGGCTTGATGATGGGTAAGATGAAACATATTCCTAAGATGAAGATCACTAGAGACTCATAGATGGTGACTTATATATGGTGATCAAAATGACTCAGAAAATTATTCATGGGGTTCAAGTAGAGAAGGTTCTTAGAAGCTAGAGACTAGAGGCTTGTAGATATTGAGTCAAAGACCTTCTACTATCATTATCCTATGTGATTTCTATCCATACTGGTCAGGAAGGAAATAAAATTGCAGATTGGTTAGCAAACCAAGGTTATGTGGAGGAGAACGCCTAGGACATTGTTTTGGCTTGGTCACTTCTCTCGCGTCCAAAATTAATGACACAATTTGGAAAATATTATCCACAAAGAATAAATCTCCCTGATGGGGGTGAGTATAGAGGACGAAGGCAGGACAAGGGGCACAAATCCCCACACACGCGGAAAAGGGGAAGCATGAGGCTAAGTAAATGGGCTTTGGGAATGTGCCCAGAGAATTTTCTCGATACAAAGAGTAAGATAAAAGACAGGGGAGCTATAATGGTTGTCAACGTGATAAGAAATGAAATGAAATTTGTATATTTGGAAACCAGTGCTCACGTTGAGGAAAGTCTCCTCAGCTCACGTTAAGTTTCCTATTGGCATGGGGAGTTTTGGGTCTATATTTTATCAGCACCTAGAATTTCCAGTGCACCCATCCTTTGTCGCATTCCTATATCATGGGATCTTGGTGTGGATAAGGGGAGGAATCAGATGGTACAAGGAGCACAACTTGTCAAATTCACTCAACCTTGGGCACGTAGACACATTCCAATTTCATTGTCGTCTTCTCTATGGGATTCTCTCTGGTTGAAATTTCTCTTGCAAGTGACACTTAGCCCTCCCATTCCATTGTGGAGGGTCTCTTTGAATTGTGGTTTTTCTTAGCACACTTTTTTTGGAATCTTGGTTAATTTATACTTTGGCTCATTGTGCCAGTGGAAGTTTAGTATTTTGGGCCCCTTGCCCACTTGTTTGTATGAGGAAAAATGGCCTTTAAAATTGGACAATAGTGTGTTCAAATTGGTTTCTTGTTAGAATAAGTCTGCTTCAATTTTAAAAGGGGGCATTCCTAAATTCAAATTCAAAAGGCCTCCTCCTATTTTCTACAAGGACAGTGGCCCATTAGGATTTTAGGTTCCTAGGATGAGGTTCTCCAATGTATTGGTGAGGAAGGCAGTATTTGTAGTAGTGAGGGACGATACTAGCCTCTATGCCATGTTGCGCCAGAGAGGACATATATAGCGGGGTGGTGGGCACCACGGAAGAGGGGTTCATGAGGATGACAAGGAACTGGTCCCCCTATCAGAGAATCTCCTAGACAATTCAACTTGCCAATGCTTTTTGACTCCATTGAGGCTCAAATCCATCTTCTTCAATGATCAATTGATAAACTAGCCCAATGATAACATGAGGACCATGCAAATTTGGTTAGTTTTTTTGGTTGACATAGTTTTTTTGGAGAGCCAAAATTCTTATCTCTCAATTAAGGACTAATTCGCATAAACTCCATTGTGAAACAGGGCACTGGAAAATGGCAAAATAAGTGAGGGAGGAAAGAGTATGCATTTTTTCTCTTCCAGAAAAGTGGAAACATAAAAGCATTTCGTTTTAGAATGTGAGGCCTTCAGAGATAGCAGTGAAAGGTCTGCAGATATTTTGGCAGCTAGCTCTTGGGATATTCTATTCAACAAGGGCTTTGTCGAGAGGCTGGGAGATTTTATTGTGAAACTTCACAGGAAAAGGGCAGAATTAAAAATCTAGATAGAGAAGAAATTTGTCCCATAGGCTATATTTAGTCTCGTGGACGTTAAAATAACTTCGTCTTCTTATAATTCACAATCAATGATGCATATTGGATCATCAAGCAGCCCTCTGAAGAAATCAGAGAATTATTTAGGACTGCATGGACAGGCTCATGTGGAATCCCATATCCATGAATCCTTACACTGCCCAGAGGATGATGGAATAACCATACATGTTAATACCGCCCACCCAACACAAGTACTGTAAGGATGAAAATTTTCTTTGTATACTTTTTGGATAGATTTTGTGCATGGTGGGCCTTGGATCGGACGAGGCCCTGTTTTGCCCAACTTCTTCTTCTTCTTTTTTTTGCTTGTACGTAAAGGAATCTGGTCAGAGTGAGACCATTTTTACATCTCAACAGAACTCCTCATGATGTATTTTTTCATCTTAACAGAACAAATCACTATGTATTTTTTCATGATATAATAGAAAATTGTCAACTTACCAAAAAAAAAATCAAAAATCTCACAAGACTTTAAAGATTATAAGATAGAATAAAAATTTGCAATACTATATAAATTGAGTTTAAATATTATATTAAAATTTGTTTTAAATTCTTCATGATTATTAAAAATAGACATTGTGTTACACCAATTTTTGGTCATCTAACCATTTGCAATTAGATGGATCGAAGTACACTATGTAAGACCAATTTTACCATAGTAAAATTACTTTCACTATAAGATATATATATATATATATATATATTGGTAGTTTAGACTAGTCCTAATCACCCACGGGTTTCGAGTCGGTGACCTTGCAAACGAAGTGCCTTAACAGTGCACCCCATCACTGTTTTCTCTACACCACGTGGGAACTATAAGAAATAATTTAATAAACCATATTTTATTAAGTTATTTTTGGTTCAAATAGGAAACCCCATGAGGAATAATTAAATAAATCATTATTTATCTGATTTTCCTCTAGGAATAATTAATTAAAACACTGTTTAAATAATATTCCTGGACATATTTAACCCAATTATGAGAAATAATTAGATAAATCATTATTTTTCTTATTTTTCTCTAGGAGTAATTAATTAAATCATTATTTAATATTATTCCTTGTTAAATTTGACTAAATCACCTAGAAATATTTAAATAAATCATTATTTGTTAAATTATTCCTTAACCTCATCCTTGAAATGATAAATAAATCATTATGATTTGTTTATTATTTCTAAATAAAGGTATTTAAACAATTTGAATTCCTTTTCTCTCCAACAAAATATAATAAAAGATTCCAAGCAATTAGATCTAGATCTTGGTTAATAATATTTTATTATTCCCCATTATCGAGGATAACTCAATATTTTTCTATAAATAGGATGATTTTCCATTCATTGTTCACTTTGATTACTTTCATTGTCGCACTTTGATCATTTTCATTGCTGCTACTATTTTCTTGCTTCTTGACCTCCCATAGAGTTCAACACGTCTTGGGTTTTCTACACCATTGAGAGAGATCAACTTCTGGATCTGAAGCGTTGAGAACAACCAAGCACCCATCCCATTGAGGGGGACTGGTAACATGCATCATTCTTTGTTCCCCTCCCAGGTGTTAATACATATACAATTAGTTATATATCTTGTCTTGTCCATTGGATATCTAGAGCATTTTCTTATTTCTTTTTATTGTTTAGCTACTTTTACTGCATAGATCGAGTTTCTGGCAGCATTTTTTTCGATTATCTATTGCAGATATAAGGAATTTAAGCAGCCATATTTTCTCTTAGGGTTGTTTTTCATGCACAACTAAAGTGAGCTATTTTCGTACACTTGCATTAAGAATTTATGCTAACAATTGGTGATTCCACATGGGTTTTAATTACACATTGTCTTCAACAATTGGTGACTCCACTGCGTTTTATTCAGATCCCTGCATGACCAACTACTTCAGTAACTAGCGTTTTTATTTAACTATTTTTAGTCTCTTGATGTTGTTTTTTACCTTTTATTCCCTAAAACAGTAAAAATTCTAACTTTCGTGCATTTTCGGGTGTTTTCCGCAGGTAACAGGTATTAGTTGCGGCAGAGATGGAAAATTTTTCCGCAACCTTCCTCTCAAGGATCTTGAATTTGGAACTCACACTTTTTGGCCCCAAAAATACGATTTCTGCCAGAAATCGCAGCTGTCAGCGCAAAAACTGCGATTTTCCCAGCTTACAGGTCAGTACCTGTGAGCTGCAACGTTTTTCGGAATTTTTTCTGTGACAGTCAGGGTTTTCTACAAGCACTGTTCTGGGTTGTTTTACCTCTGTCTCAACCCATATTAGGCCTATATATGCTCAATTTGTCTCCTTGAAGTAGGACCAAAACCCTTAGGGTTTCAGCACACTTCCACCTTTTTAGGAGGGGTTTAGCTAAGTAGGTAGTCTAGGATTTTGCAGTGCTTTTAGATATTGTTTAGGGTCTGATATATCCTCCTTTAAGGTCCTTTTAGATAGATTATTATTCCATCCAAAAACACCCTTGAGTTTTTTTTGGTCTCTCCCTTAAGGTTCCCTTTGTTTCCCTTAGGGTTTTAACCTTTCACCTCCCATTTTGCAGCAGTTTTACCTCTGGTTTCTTGCTATTTTCTGCACCTTTTCCAGTAGATATGAGTCATTAGATCACTGTACCTTTGACCTTAAATATTGTGGCCATCTTATGTGCTTTGAGTCAATTTTCCCACCTCTTAGATCAGTTGTTTGGGAAGACTTTTGTTGGGTTAAATTTATGCATCTTTAGCTATTTATTTTACTGTTGTTTCAATTTTATTTACAATTATTCAACATTTTTTTTTTTTTTTTCTTTATACATTCGTCTGGGCTTAATTAAAATTAACACATGGCTTATACACACACACACACCTAAAGAGAAGAGCTCTTGTTTTACACCACCAATCCAAGACATAAACATCGTAATTAATTTATCTGCCTCACTAAGCCTTTGTTTATAACTCTTCACACTTTTCATGTCATCTGTGTCTTGTCGTCATTCCCCCCCAAGGTGTTTATCCAGGAGACTCCAAGGCCTTCATCCTCAGTTTCCGTTAGGAAGACTTACTCCAAAGCGCAGAATCTGAGTTAGTCCTTTGCCGAGTCACCATACCAACTCTGATTCTGGTTCATCGGGTCCTCCCTCTGATTCCAAACCCAGTTCTCCTCCACCTCATTACGTCACTATGTCAAGCGCCAATGCAGGTGCTGGTCCTCAAGCTGGTGGTAGGTCCGGCCCTAACGCTAGAGCTGCTACTATTGGAGCCACTACTAGAACCATTTTGACTACTCCTTTTCTACCTTTTATGGCAGGTTTAAGCCTCCCTGATTTTGGCCAGTTAATTAACGACCCTATACTCCACAATCCAGGTTGGCTTTTTATGCCAACTAATATTTCTTCAGACATCCCTAAGTTTAAAGGAAACACTAGAGAGGACCCTAAAAATCATGTCCCCTCCTTTCACATATGGTGTTTGTCCAATTCTATCACTGATGACTCCATCTGTCTTCGGTTATTCCAATGTACGCTCATTGGAGAAGCTGCAAAGTAGTATGTCGATCAAACCACTGCATCTCATTCCACTTTTGCAACTCTTGCTAAAGCATTTCTTTCCTATTTCTAGATACCTCTCTGATATGATACCGGGATCGAGTTGTTGACTGCATTCCATCAAAATTTTGCCACTCACATTTTCGACCATGTCCAAGAATGGCGTAGAAGGAGGAACTTTTATCGAGCTCCTACATTCGGTGACCATGTCTATATGGATTGGTTTCTTAGAATGATTTTCCCTTCTATTGGTAAATATTTCGCGTCTCACTTTTCTCAGACTGAGGAAGAAGGTCATTAGGGGAATTTTGAGGTCTAAAATCGACCTTCTAAGAAAAATGTACAACCAATTTAAACTTTATAAGAACCAATAGGATTCAAAATGATGATGTCAACCATGGGTGATGATTCACCATTTTTGGAGTAAAAAAGTAAAAATATTAAAAAACAATAAAATAATAAAACTACCTTTTCAACTCATATTTTCAACTTATATCTCTAAGTTTTTTCTCAAATTTTGAGCAGGAGTACTCATTGGATGCAAAATTCAATTCCTCATCTAAGGAGTACCCATGTATTTCTCATTTTTCGTTTAGCATGGTCCATCGAAAGTATGCAACATGTGTACTCCTTGGATGATGATTTAAATTTTTCATCCAACAAGTGTTTCCGCTCGAAATTTGATTAAACCAATAGGGAGATAAATTGAAAATATGAGTTGAATTTTTTCTTTTCATTTTTCCCTCTAAAATTTGATGATGTAATATAATATTATTTTATTATTCCCACTATTATTTTATAATTTCCTTAGGAGGCCCATTTTAGACCTCAAAACTCCCCTAATTCTCCAAGTTGCGTTGAAATATGACTTTATCTACGCCTAGTCTGGTTATGTTTATATCGTTTTACCAGATCTTCCTAGACCCGGTGGTCCCAATGCACCGAGGGCATTTCACGCCACCGATGGTATCGTTGGATCTCTTTCACATATGTATACTCATCCTTCTATGGGTTTTGGTTTCCCTTAGGGAGGGGCTAGCTCCTCTAGCACTCCTCTTTTTGGTGCCTGTTCTGGCCATGTTGAGCCTTCCCAATTTGACCCTGGGGATCCCAGTCTGGTACATTGATCCCCCAACCAACACTCCACTTGGTCAGATCAAACCTTATATCTATTTGACCTCAGTCCAACTGGTTTTTATGACCCGTCCATTTGCATTAGTGCCTCAACCACCTCAACATGAATCTACTCTTGTTGCGAAAGCCTCTTGTGAGGGGGGCAAAGCCAAAAAGAAGGAATCTAAGGACAAGGACCCCAAACAAATCTTGCTCCTCCTAAGCCTCCAAAGAAGTCACCTCCATGTGCTTTGTGTGATGTTGTTTGGAATGCTACTCGTAATCGTCTTGAGCTTCCTCGTCTCAAACCTGTGGTCAATGAGACGTTTCCTAAATCCGATATCCTAGAGGTCCATGTTGCCTTACCTGATTCAACTAAGAAATTCAAGTCATTGTGCACGGAACACCCTTGTGATTTGTGTGATATTTATGGATTCTATTCTCACCTTTGTCCCCATCTCGACGAATTTCACGACACCCTTGAGGCTCTTCGCCAAATAGAGGCCACTCGTGGTGGATCTTGCACTCCTCTACTTGCGAGTTTTTCTTTGATAGAACTGGAGGACATTTATGTACCCATTGTGATACCTCCCCCTCCCCCGATGTTGAGATGACAGAACCTTCGACCATTATCCTCTATCTGTCATCATCCATGAGATCCATGCTGGAAGATCCCTCTGGGGCATCCCCTTCTGTTTTGACTAAACCTCCTTCAGTGATCACCCTGGGCTCAACATCGGTAGATGTTTCATCTACCTGATCTTCGTCTACCCTCCGTAGTGATGCGAATGTGAACCATATCTCCCATAATGATGTGTCAGGTAGCCTCGCCGCATCACGTGGTCTTTCTTCCACCAATCCTCCCATATTTCATTATGATGAAGACATTATGGAAGCAATGACCACCCCTAACTTTCCCTGGGATGATATGCACCACCGTGTGTAATTCCTTCCGTAACAGTCCCATGACCAGTATGTTGTGGAGTCTAAAGACTTCATCCATAGTGAGGTTGATTGGTTTTCCCCCCCTTACATTCAACCCATGAATGCGATCCACATACACCTTGTGGCCATTACATTGACACCCAAAGTTTGGGCAAGGGGGAAAACCTTCTAGAGGATTTCGAAGGCCAACTCCTTCCTAACCCTCGCAATGCACTCTATCTTAAGCGATTTTACCCATAGCATCTCCCATCGAGATGCATGTTTTATTTCTGTCATGCATTTAGGTAGCTTGCATTGTTCATAATCTCATTTATTTTCTTGCGGTGCCTTTTAGATGGATCCATCTTCCACACCGTATATCGGCTATGTCGATGGTGCAAGTCGACTCTCTCGGAATCTAGCCTTGGAAGCCTAGGCCATTTTTATCCCCATGCATTTGTTAGTCCTCTCCAACAATGTGTGCATTGGATCTGCCACCATTAACCAGGCCGAATATGATGCAGTGATAGGTTTTTTAGTCGAAGCCCTTGATCATCACATCCTTCATCTTCATGTACTTTTATATTCCTTGCTTCTTGTCATGCAATTTAATGGTGTGTATCGTGTGAATAACCATGTCCTTTTTAGAAGATATTTACGAGTGAATTTCTTAGTGTGTGAATTTGAAACCATTACATTCAGTCATGTACCTAGAGCCCATAATCACTATGTATATAGCATGGCAAACGATATTCTATATTGGCACTTATCACATGCATTTAAAATTAGAAAATAATCATAAAACAAATGGTGAACCATATAATCGTCATATATAAAAAGATGCATATCCACAATATGTGTCCACAAAATCATAAATGTTTTGGATTCCTCTACTCTAATACATTCAACATGCCCATAACATGTTGCAAACATAAAATCCGGGGGAACCACATGCCCCTACATCTAATCACTATCTTGAGGGTCCCGAGAAAATGGCTTGGCTCTTGCAACCCACAAATCCCGCATAACTTGACCGACAATCGCCATGTGCCGCATGACCTCTCGCCACTCAGAGGGTAGCTTGATACACCCCTCAATGTTCCGGTCCTCAAGATCATGCAATTCAATCCTAGATACACCGATCATCATCAGCTTGCACCTGCGGCAGATATTCTCCAGCAGGGCCTGATAGTCAGGTCCCTAGTCATCTCTCGATCTACTAGACCCTGCAGCCCCTTGTGCTGCGGGTCATTCCATACACCCTGCCAATGTCATCGGTGCTATATTTGCATACCAAAAGTAACGAATCAATACGACATACATATTATAAAAAATTTAAATGAACCATAAAGTATATCAAATTTCACTTACCATATGGTCCCCATGCTCGATCTGGCGGAAGTGGCAAGTTAGGGTCACCCTGAAAGTTCATACCACTGTATGGATAGCCATCTATATACAAAAACATCTGGTCCTAATGTGTGAAGAGCTCAGGTCAGAACACTCATTTGACTCCCTCACCTCCTCCTCTCCACATTAGCTTGCCCCAGTGGCGCATCCTAGGCTCTCATGGGCTCCCATCCTGGATATGTACATGAGGTCAAAGCATGGAGATCTTCTTGAAGAATAATGATCACAACACTGTACTGAAATCACAATCATGGTTCACTTGTCACTTGCATAGCAAAAACTATCATTTCACTGATGATAGCATCATCTGGGCCCACCCATAGTAGGTCCCATTCAGTACACTCTCAACTAACATCATCTGCCCTCTTGTGATGTGGTGGAACGTCTAGTTGCCCAGGATCCATAGTACTACTACAACAACAGCCCATGTCTCTAGTCTCACTAGATAACCGATCAGTATGGTCGTGCCCTTAGCATGAGCATCTGGTCTGCAATGGCGTTCCATGAACTATGATATTTTCGACCCTCACGGTAACACCAGATGTATATCTCCCACCACCCCCATTAGGGACAGTCTGGTCAAGAATTAAATGTCCTGTATGGTCAGCTCAATCCGGTGACCCTTCAATACAAAGGCCTCCTGGTATGGATCCCAGTAGCTAACTATCTTGGACAGCAAGGGCTCCCTGCCCTCATCAGTGGGTTCTCAATCAACTTTAGAACCTCGTACCTCGCTAGTGCGCCTCAAACCACTTGATCCCCTCGGATCTTGGAACGCAGTGCATCCAAATCTCTCTCTCTCCAGTTGATCTTTAACTCTACCATACCTGCACAAACCCAACATGTTTGTCAACTCAAAGGAAGAAAAAATGTATCAAAAACATCAAGTCCAATATTCCAACCAAAAAATAGGCAGACCCACCATTTTCTGCCAACTCACAGTTTTCTATCTCTGTAGCTGTGAGCTTGCAGTTTTTCCCTTTGAAAATTGTGAGCCAACTAGTAGAATAGGGCCAAAGAAGTGTGAGGCGAACATGAGGAAGGTTAGGGTGTTGTTCCTTGGCTCTGGGCACCTAATATGAAAATCTAATACACTGAAAATGAAGACTAAGGTTAGGCCACCTAACTGTAACTGACAGATCTCGATTCGAATGGTTTGTTTGTCCGTTATGATCACCGCAAGATTTAGGGCCTACTCCTCCTCTCCATGTTCACCATAGCTACACTAGAAAATTGTAGGGAAATCACTCTGTTAAAAGAAAAATGCTAATTCTTCTTTCCCCAATTGTGACCAAACCGTAGCTCGGTTTGATGAACCATCAGAACCATTGGAAATCTCTCACTGAGCTCTAAACTAGGTATCCTGTTATTTTCAGTGATTTGATATTTCATTCGAAAGCCATTTTCCAAGAAGGGTCACTTCGCCGCCTCTCAAAATCGGATTTCTTCACTTGTGCTGCTTGTACTTGGGGCACCACTTTGCCTTCATAATTGTCAACGCATGTGTCAATTTTCATCATGAGTAACCATATTTTTATCATGTTTTTATGGTCACCATTGGGCCTATTCTGTGTGGCAGCATCGTCAAGTCACCCTTGATCAGAGCATCCAAGTTAAGTCACCATCGCATTCATGGATTCTGTCCCGAGTCCCTTTAACTCCTGTTACAATATTCCATCCAGTTGTGCCTTGTAACTCTCTTGTGTTGCCCATTTTGTCCTCTAGTCACAGTGTCCCCCATCCCCTCCGGAGTCGAGTCAGTCGCTACCAAGTCATCCATGATTTTTATGCTGTGACAAGGGAAGTTGTCCATCCAATACTTAGTATCCCCTCTTCCATCATCATCACTGGTGTCAGTCCATCAGTCACTTTACTATGATCCTTCATGCCCTAGTTGATGACTCCTCTTCGCCTCACCTATGGAGGAACTCCTTTTGTTGACATCAACACGTTCATTCCAGAAGACAAGCTTAGAGGGCAGTGTACCTTTGTTCCAACTTCCATTCTTGTTTGGTGCCTCAGACCAAGTAAAGGGAATCCTCATTGCCCTTTGACTTGATTGTTTATCATCGAACTCCTTATTGAATGATCGAGATTCGTATAATTTATGGTTCGGTGATCCAACAGATTGTACTAATGATTCTTGGGTGTGTGTGATATGTTTCAGACCTCATGAGGGGGTGAACCTTAAGGCAGCCCCCCACATGCCCGAATGACCTCATTTTATGCTACAGCCTCAGATACAACTCCACAGATTTATTGGGTTCGGTTCTGGCCACTTCTAGCGCCTATAGCATGCATGTATCACTTAGATGATCCATTCATATTTTTAGAGCCCTTTCCTATTTATCAGGGCTTATTTGGTTTTTATTATGTCCCACATACTCATATATTATTATATCCAATCTTAGTTGTTGTCCTAGGTGCAGTATGTATGTGAGATCCATTATATTTTTGTTTGGCCCATTTTATGCCAACATATCATGTACTTTATAGTTCAATCTGATTTTTCTGGGCACACCATTATTCTTTGTACTTTTTCATCTCGGTGGGCATAGGTATGCCTCCCTCGCCTCACTTAGAACAGGTACCCAAACATTAAAGGAGACTTCTATCATTTGTAAGTCTTTCCCCCTCAGGTTATTGTCCTCTCTCACTTCACTGCGTTTATGTATCTCTCTCTCTCTCTCTCTCTCTCTCTCTCTCTCTCTGACTCCCCTTCGGTGTCTAGTGATTGTGTTCTTACAACGTACTTCGGTCATATGATTAACTCCTAACACTCGCACGTTGGGGGGAAATCTATTACACCAATTTTTGGTCATCTAACCATTTACAATTAGATGGATCGAGCACACTATGTAAGACCAATTTTACCATAGTAAAATTTCTTTCACTATAAGAAATAATTTAATAAACCATATTTTATTAAGTTATTTCTGGTTCAAACAGGAAACTCCATGAGGAATAATTAAATAAATCATTATTTATTTGATTTTCCTCTAGGAATAATTAATTAAACCGATGTTTAAATAATATTCCTGGTCATATTTAACCCAATTATGATAAATAATTAGATATATCATTATTTTTCTTATTTTTCTCTAGGAATAATTAATTAAATCATTATTTAATTACTATTCCTTGCTAAATTTGACTAAATCACCTAGAATAATTAAACAAATCATTATTTATTAAACTATTCCTTAACCCCATTCTTGAAATGATAAATAAATCATTTGTTTGTTTATTATTTTTAAATAAAGGTATTTAACCAATTTAAATTCCTTTTCCCTCCAACAAAACATAATAAAATATTCCAAGAAGTTAGATCTAGATCTTGGTTAATAATATTTTATTATTCTCCATTATCGAGGATAACTCAATATTTTGTTATAAATAGGATTATTTTCCATTCATTATTCACTTTGATCACTTTCATTGTCACTCTTTGATCATTCTCATTGCTGCTACTATTTTCTTTCTTCTTTAGCTCCCATACAGTTCAACATGTCTTGGGTTTTCTACACCATTGCGAGAGAAACTTCTAGATCTGAAGCGTTGAGGAAAACCAAGAACCCATCCTATTGAGGGGGACTGGTAACATAATTCTTTGTTCCATTCTTCGGTGTTAATACATATAAAATTCTTTATATATCTTATCTTGTCCATTGGATATCCGGAGCATTTTCTTATTTCTTTTTACTGTTTAACTACTTTTACTGCATAGATTGTAGAAATTTATTAATACTGATGTATTACCGGATTCTCGTAATATAAAAATATTTATCTTCTTGCTAAATACATAATCCTTCCACTGTTAAACTTGTGGAAATTTAAAACTCAATTGCAAACACATGTGAATAAATTCAATCGCACATAACACAGTTGTTTAACGGGAAAGCTTAAAGCTTATAACCCCAACTATCATATATTATGTATATCAATGGAATCATGTAATAATCTCATACAAAGCTTAGTACATCAAGCTCTTAGTACAATGTAGATTCATTACACACTGTCATGCATAAATTTGCATCTCCATACACCTATTTCTTGCCTCCTAACAGCCTGCCTCCACTGCGCAATCCCTGCTGAAGAAGACCTCTAAATGAATTCGAATTGGAATTTCCTTGACTGCGCAATCCTCATTGACAAATCCAATGTGTGTCAGATGCATTAAATGCATCACTATAGTCACAACGGAGAGTCTGTTAGCCACCCATAATTTATGTCATATCAAGTGGTGGCTAAATGATGTTGGATAGCCTTCAACAAACAATTTCATTGCTAAAATTGCTAATGCTTAAAGTCTTTTTATAATATCCTATCCTTTGGATAATCATCACTACTTTTCCCCTTTTTCAACTCAGAATTTATGATATCATTACATGAAGAAAAACTGCTGCAAGCACCATTTTTCCATTTTCCCCTTCTTCCAAAACTAACCTCATCTTTGCCTTTCCTTCTCCCATGAAATCTTTCATTTTCATGCCTTTTCCCCTTCCCCATTCATCAAAACCCCTTTGATAAGGTTTAAAGACTTCTTCTTTGCCTTATCAAAACCTTCAAAACCTTTGAAAATCATTTAAAATCCATGAAAATCATGTTTTTTATGTATTGTAGACTTAAGCCCCCTTGGGCTAAGTCTTTAAACCCTTCCCCTCCATACGCCCAGGTGCCAGGACCGAGCGCTAGTCTTCTAAGCACTTATCACGTTCTCCAAATGCGATTATCCCCTCCTCTTTAACCCCCCGGTCATATCATTTTCCATATAACCCCTGGCCCCGCAGTCAGGCACCAGGCCGCATTGAAATTAATATAATAAACCTTCATTTATATTAATTTGACATTTTTATTATGACCTAAGGTTTTCCGCCGGTTTAAAATTCAAATCATTCGCGTGCAACCCATTGCCCTGGTGGTCCCCGCCAACCACTCATCATCCCAAAACCGGGTGGTATCCATCGCACCACCTTCAAGCGAAGGACGATTTTTTCCCGATCGACAGCGATTCCATACATCCGCTGATGTGTGGCCTGAGCACTGTTCACAAAACCGCCGCTCATCGCACGTTAAAGTTTGGACGTGGACCCAACGCGATATTGGCGTCCACCGTCCGATCTGGAGCCGCTCATCGGACGATGATGGCTCACCGAAGATGCCCACACGATAACCAGGCTATGGCGCGGCATTTAAAAAGATCTCTGTTGTCGATGTGATCTGCAGTTCGATGGCCCACATTCCATCGCCCAATCTCCTCGCCCGCAGCGTTGCCGGTGGTCCCAACGCCACATCATCGTCCACACAATAGTTTTCTATTGGGTGGGTCTCCATGGTTCCTCCTCCAGTCAGCAAATCCGGACCAGGGAATTTTATTCAGCATGGTTTAATTAAAATCTTGATGACTGGTCACATTTTATAAAGTTTTTAATGCCTGTTCGCCGCCGTTGATTGCTTGGGCCGATCTCATCCGACGACCCATGATCGTCCCTTCACTTCCGCTCCTGGCCGTCGATCTCTGCACGATCGACGGCTCTGATTTAAATTATTCTTCTGCCTTCCCTTTGATTTCCCTCGCTCAATCTTGACTGTTGGATGATGCCATCCAACGGCCCTGCTCTTTCCACGTGCTTTCTGAAGCAGCAAACCTATATATGCAGGATTTCATAATTGTTTTTGTATTTTGCAGGGTTTTTATGGTTTTTTCGCCATGACTGAAGAAATTTCAAAGGCAGAGGGTAACGATCCTCCCGCCCTTGATTCACCAAAGAAATCATTCACAGGGTTTAAAATTCACGTTTCATTGGTGATTCATGAGGCATTGATGCCATATCGCCCCTACGCAGCCCTGCACATCCGCAAAAACACCCTGAATCGAGCACAGTCAAAGAAGTATCAACGCCGAAGATAAAATTTATCAGGACAGAAAATTGAAGACAGATTTATGGGAATTACAGCTAAAAATGGATTATCAGAAGCCTAAATCATAGTTTAAAAAGAAAAATCATGACTATTTTATCGGAAAAGAGACCTCCACTGTCACCTCAGGGGCTAATTAAAACTTCCAGTCGCCGCAGAGCCACCTACAGCCTCAAAGCAATCAAAGAAGGTTGAAGTTATTACCAGACCAGGAGATATTTAGCATCAATACAACTGAACAGTTATTTCAACCAAAGGAACTTATTGTAGTTGTCAGTAGAATTTATTTCAAGGATGATGAGAAGCCTTGAAGTCAACAAATTCTTTCCAGCAAACCTAATAGTTAATGTAAATGATTTTATACTGAGGACACCTATGTAAGTTGCTTCATTGAGCCCCCAAAGTCCAAGAAGTCATTTAAGTTTGTATTAATTAGTTTTTGAGATATTTTATCAGATCTCACCTCCTCATTCTTCTATATATACTTTTGAAGAAGATGAGTGAGGGGTTGGTTGATTACTAGTTGTAATATTGAAACTTTTTGGAATATACATAGTCTATTGAAGTTGAAGAAGAAATTGAAGTCTTGGATGTCCTGATGATGTTGTTGCATGCTTATTACTGTGAAGGATTTATCATTGGATCCATGAGCTTGGCTGTTGGTGACATATTCTGAACTGTTTAATGTTTTCCCCTGTTTTCATTCTGTTCCATGATTTCTTACTACAGTAGGTTGAAAGTTTTAGGCTAATAAATGACTCTTGGAAGCACCTTAGACCTGTTCATCCTTCACTATTTCATGTTTTCTTCTGCTAAGGTATTTTAGAGTCTTTAATATCTCTCTTTAGTCCTCATGCTTGTTTATTTCCTTAATAGTTTAAACAGTTGGTTTCAGCATGATTTATGGTTCTCCCTGCTTGTCTGCTGCCACTTAAATACTGTTATTGAAGTCTCCCTTTGGAGTCTTTCTGTTTTGCAATAATTCAAGGAGTTTGTTCTGATCTTGCCCTTTGTCCTCGCTTAAACAGTTGTCTTAAAGGTCTTTTATAGTTGTGATCATAGATGTGTTAGGTGTTCCCTCTTCTATGACTGCAATTATCAGTGAATCTTTTATGTTTTCTAAGTCATTTGAAATAAAATATTTGAGGAAATAGGGTGTTCCTCGAATCTTAGATTTCATTTTAAAAAGTTGTTTTGAAATCATTATTTGCTTAAAGTTGTGATTTGTAGAATTCATGGTTAGCCCTGTCTACCAAATAGATCTTTACTGTTCAATTTGTGCTTTCAAATTCCCTTTGTTTGAGAATTAAACTTCTCTTTCCAAATCATTGATGTCCATCTCATTCCAAAACCAAAGGATCCTGCGGCCAAGTTAGATTTGCCCTCTGATATCCCATATCCATTGATGAGTATGTCATGACCTCTTTTTGACTCCATTGCCCAATGAACCAGATGTTTCTCCATTCTATATATCTCTCCTAGACCTTTCATGTTCTGTTGTATCAATCCAACCAACCAAACAAACAAACACCTACACTTAATAACTAGTCTAAAACCAATATTCAAAACACACAAGATAAACCTTTGCAAACAAACATTTGAGAGATCCCTCTCTGAGAACAGGAGGACTAGATCCTAGAACTCTAAAGATTGGTTCTGATGTTGCCTTGCCTTTTGATTTTCCAAACTATCAAAACACGGGACACCAACAAAGTCCATCTCACCCTTTCACCTATCTCTCCACTGGGTCTCCATTGGAACTGACATGCACTGTAGTTAAATTTTGTATCTTTTCAATTGTTAGTGAGTTTTTAGTTGTGAATTAATTAACTAATTAATTCACTTAACTCTCACTAGTGTATATTTCAGTTAAACTAGATACAACTAGCTCAACTGAGTTTAACTCACTTAACTGAGTTAAACTAAATAAAAACTCCTGTAACTACTCTTCCAACTTTGTCATAACTTTGCCACTTTATTTCTAACTAAGTCCTCCATGCATGAGCCACCAATAAACCCTAGGGATTCTGTAATTCCTTGAGCCCACTGATTTGCCAAATATTTTCACTGAAATAAAGTGCTCCAAGAGAATAAGTTGATGTTTATTGTCATATTATTATTAAGGGTTAATAGTAATCGACATGCACATATTTTTATATCAACGATCTATAAATAGACTTCGCCCAATATTCTAAAAATATAATTCCATCTATTTTCCACATTTGACCAACCATCTACAAATAGCATCCTGCAACTTATAGAATATGCTCACCATGTTTAAAAATAGAAATACACCTAAAAATAGCCCACGGGCCCCACTTAGTGAAGGTGCTTACTTTTCACTAAGCTCATCATCTTGTTGAATCTCAACACTCCCTCTCAACAAGATAGGGATTATCCTTCACCCTAATCCTACCTCTATGGTATTCGAATTTTCTCCTGCCGAGCGCCTTCGTCAGAATATCTTCATCCTGATCTTCCGTAGGAATGTACTGAAGCAACATGATCTTCCGCTGCACACAATCTCTGATATGATGATACAGGATATCAATATGTTTAGATCTATCATGAAACATAGGATTAATCGAGAGTTTAATATAACTCTAATTATCACAATTTATCACTGTAGGATCTAAATGTGAACCGAACAAACTGACCAGGATCTTCCTCATCCAGATAGCCTCACATGCAGCTTGACTTGCTACCATGTATTCTGCTTCCACTGAACTGAGTGCCACAGATATTTTTTTCCTGTTGTACCAAGAAACTACTATAGATCCGATACTGAAAACCCCTCCTGATGTGCTCTTTCGGTCTGTTGGGCTGCCTGCCCAATCTGCATCTGTGAAGCCATGCAACTTCACCTCATCTGTCTGTCTGTACCATAAGCCATACTCAGATGTGCCCCTGAGATACCTCAGGAAATTCTTTCCTGCCTTCGAAAAGATCTTGGTAGGCTTAACCATCGCTTGTGAAAGCTGGTTCACCGCATAGCATATGTTAGCTCTTGTATTAACTAAATACATGAGTGAACCCACCAACTGTCGATAAACAGTGGCATCCACAACCTCTGCCGATGTAGCATCCTCTTTCCTCCAAATATCCTGGAAGAGGAGTATCCAAGGGCTTGCATTCCTCCATGTGAAACTTACCAAGTATCTCTTGAGCATACTTGCCTTAGACACAAATAGTTCACCTTGTTGCTGCCATATTTCCAATCTAAGAAAATAATGAAGGAGGCCCAAATCCTTCATCTCAAACTCCTTTGCAAGATCTACCTTGCATGAGTGTATCAACTTCTCATCACCCATTAGTATTAAATCATCAACATAAATAACAATGATTAAAATCTTACCCTCCACCACAATTTGGTACAGGTTTGCATCCGCCTCACTCTTGGTGAAGCCAAGTCCAGTGAAATAGTTGTCAATCCGTGTGTACGAAGCACGTGGTGCCTGATTCAGCCCATACAACGCTCTTTTGATTCTGCACACATGCGACTCGCTGCTGAAGATATCAAATCCTTTAGGCTGCTCAATGTACACCTCTTCCTCAATGATCCCATTAAGGAACACAGTCTTCACATCCCTCTGATGAATGTGCCAACCCATATGTGCTGAGAGAGCAAGGATGGTCCTTATGGAAGAATACTGTGCGACAGGTGAAAAGGTTTCTTCATAATAAATCCCCTCGATCTATGAGAAGCCCCGGGCAACAAATATTGCCTTATAATTCTCGATGCTCCCATCAACATCTTGCTTTACCTTGTAGATCCATTTTGAATCTACCACTGATTTACCCACCGACCTTGGAACAATCTCCCAAGCATTGTTTATGACAATGGAGTCATACTCCTCCACCATGGCATCTACCCATGTGGGCTCCTATGCTGCTTCTTCAAAAGAATATGGCTCTGTCATGATACACTTGCTCATAAGAGCCATGTATCTAGTAAATCAGTCAGGTGACTGTCTCTGTCTACACTGTGATGTAGGGACTCCTACATTCTCTGCCGCATCAAACTTTAGTCTCTCAGCTTCTATGGTACGCTTTTTGCCAGTTTTGATGTTTGGTTAAACATGAGTGGACTCCTCCACTCCATGAATCTCCTCACATGGCTGATCCACATCTAGAGGCTCATCTTTCAGAACAAGAAGTTCCTCCTCTGCATGCAAGTGTAGCTCCCTCTCAAGTGACAACTTCATGGCTTTCACCTCATTGAATTTTATATCTCGTCGCACCACCATCATTCGACTGTTTGGAAAATACACACGATAATTATGGGGTGTTTCTGTGTACCCCACAAATATCCCAACTTCTGCAGTCGGCTCCAGCTTCTTCTTGGTGTCCTTTGTCACATGAATGTAAACATATGAGCCAAAAATATTCAAATGATAAATATCAGGCTTCTTAATAGTAAAAGCTTCTTCAGGTGTACTCATGCCAAGTACTCTATGAGGACAACGGTTTTGCACATAAACCGCAATGTTGCATGCTTCTATCCACAAGTGCATCGGTAGGCCCTGGTCATGCAATGCCCACGATCGTTCTGTTCTTCCTCTCTGCGACCCCATTCTGATGTTGGTTATGAGACGCCATGAGTTCTCTTCGAATTCCTTATTTGCTACAGAAGTCTTTGAATTTTTTTGAGATATATTCACCACCATTATCGCTCCACAGAGCCTTCACTTGCTTCCCCAACTCCTTCTCCACCAATGCTTTAAACTCACAGAGCTTTGAGAATGTTTCTCTCTTCTTCTGCATGAAGAAGATCCAACATCTATGAGAATAGTCATCAATAATACAACATAATACCTGTGTTTTTCTGTTGAAGCAACCGAGAAAGGTCCACACACGTCTGTGTGAATTCTCTCTAGGATCACCGAAGCACAGTTCTCCTTCTCATGAAAGGTGGTCTTAACAAACTTACCCATAGTACATCCCTTGCACTGATCTGACTACACAAGAGTACCCTTGGGAAGTCCAGTAAAATCTGCTACAAAATCTTCAAGGTGCCATGGTGAAGATGGCCCAATCTCCTGTGCCATAATTCGCCCTCATTTCGGCTCACCACTTCTTCTGCTTTTCCCATCATTGCAGCACAACCATCTACCTCCCGCTTGTAGAGATTCTTAACTCGAATCCCTATCCTCTTGGTTTGACCCATTTTTTTATGTTGCAGGAAATCTTTTCCCTCGCTGAAAACAACGTCATAACCTTTGTCTTCCAACATTGTGATCGAGACCAAGTTCTTCTTCAGACCTGGGACATACATAACATCTTTCGATATAAATGGTTTACCTAATTCCCTCTCAAAGGTAATGGTTCCAATGTTGGTTGCACTATATCTACCATCGTCGCCCATCTCTATATGCATTTGGAGATCCTTCTCCTCAAAGTCACTAAACAACTCCTTGTCTCCCATCATATGGAAAGACACACCAATATCAAGATACCACACCGATCCCATTGAGCTTGAAACCAAGCATGCGATCAAAGATAAATAAAGTTCAAATTTCGAGGCTAAGGCCTCTCCAGCTGTAGCTCCAGTAGCCTTCTTGCTCTTCTTTTTCTGTGGGAAGTTAGTGGCAAGATGCCCATGTTTGTGACAGTGAAAACACTTCACTTTGGACAAATAAAGTTTCTTGCCCTTAGCCTCAGATTTTGGATGGAATTTCTTCCCCTTTCCTTTCCTTTCTTTGGAAGCCAAAGCACAATTCTCTTCATCATCATTGTTCGATGAAGAGCCATCCCTGGTACTTTGCCTTATCTCCTCCTGCACAAGATCCGACCAAAGTCGCTCCCAACGCGGTAGTTGCTCCCGTCCATTGACAGAGTCTTCGTAGCTATGCCAACTCTTCAGAAGCCCAAGGAGAGCCAAGGTCACCAATCCATCATCATCAACAGTAATCCCCACACTTCCCAGTTAATCCCTACAATGGAAAAACTACGTGAGATATTTTGGAATACTGTCGCCCTTCTCCATTTTTATTTTTCTAAGCTTATCTTTTAGCGCCAACTTCCTCTGGTCATTGTTGCTTTGGAAAAGATCTTTCAAAGCCTTCCACATTGCAAATGGAGTGGCTTTCCCATGAAGGCTTGACATAATATGGTCCTTCACACCTTCCAACAGAATTCTTCTTGTCTTTGCTACCTTCTTTTGCCATGTGTCAAGTCCTGCAGCATCGCTAGAAGCTGGCTTAGGAATATCGCTATCGATGAAATCCTTCAGTCCATTATATTCAAGCACTGCCTCCATCCTATCCTTCCAGGCTATGTAATTCAAGCTACCCTGAAGTTCATACTCCAGTCGCAACCCATTGAAAGACATTTCAATGAATACTCAATTGTCGCACCAAGAAATTCCTGCAGCAAATTCGAATTGTCCACCAGCACAAAACTCAACACTTATTCACAATTGCAATCTCCAGTGATCAATAATTCTATGATACCATGTAGAAATTTATTAATACTGATGTATTACCGGATTCTCCTTATCTAAAAATAGTTATCTTCTTGTTAAATACAGAATCCTTCCACTGTTAAACTTGCGGAAATTTAAAACTCAATTGCAAACACATGTGAATAAATTCAATTGCACATAACAAAATTGTTTAACGGGAAAGCTTAAAGCTAAAAACCCCAACTATAATATATTATGTATATCAATGGAATCATGTAATAATCTCATACAAATCTTAGTACATCAAGCTCTCAGTACAATGTAGATTCATTACACACTGTCATGCAGAAATTTGCATCTCCATGCACCAATTTCTTGCCTCCTGACAGCCTGCCTCCACTACGCAATCCCTGCTGAAGAAGACCTCTGAATGAATTAAAATTGGCCTTCCCTTGACTATGCAATCCTCATTGGAAACTCCAATGTGTGTCAGATGCATTGAATGCATCACTATAGTCACAACGGATAGTCCATCTCACCCTTTCACCTATCTCTCCACTGGGTCTCCACTGGAACTGACATGCACTATAGTTAAATGTTGTATCTGTTCAGTTGTTAGTGAGTTATTAGTTGTGAATTAATTAACTAATTAATTCACTTAACTCTCACTAGTGTATCTTTCAGTTAAACTAGATACAACTAGCTCAACTAGCTCAACTGAGTTTAACTCACTTAACTGAGTTAAACTAAATAACAACTCCTGTAACTACTCTTCCAACTCTGTCATAAATTTGCCACTTTAGTTCTAACTGAGTCCTCCATGCATGAGCCACCAATAAACCCTAGGGATTCCGTAATTCATTGAGCCCACTGATTTTCCAAATATTTTCACTGAAATAAAGTGCTCCAAGAGAATAAGTTGATGTTTATTGTCGGATTATTATTAAGGGTTAATAATAATATACATGCACCTATTTTTAGATCGAATATCTATAAATGGACTTCGCCCAATATTCTAAAAATAGAATTTCATCTATTTTCCACATTTGACCAACCATCTACAAATAGCATCCTGCAACTTATAGAATATGCTCACCATGTCTAAAAATAGAAATACACCTAAAAATAGCCTGCGGGCCCCACTTAGTGAAGGTGCTTACTTTTCACTAAGCTCATCATCTTGTTGAATCTCAACATAGAACGGGTTTCTGGCAACATTTGTTTCAAATATCTATTGCAGATCTAAGGAAGTTAATCAACCATCTTTGTTGTTAGGGTTGTTTGTCACGCACAACTAAAGTGAGCTCTTTTTGTACACTCGCGTTAATAATTTATGCTAACACTTTGGAAATTATATAATTAAATAATATTAAAAAGATATATATAAAAAATTAATGTTAGTTATTGGTTTTCCATTTGAGAAATCAAAATAGTAGTATATGTTTAATAATTTTCCGTTGCATGTTTCATGGACTATCATATTGTTTATCAAAATGAAATTATAACTAGAAAAATAAAATAACCCATGAAATAACATACATGACCATGCCTACTCTATGATAAGTATTTTTCGCGATTTTTTTCAATTTGTAAGATGATATCACAAGTACTTGATTTAGTAAGTCTAGCTACATGTTGTGTATCCTTAAAAAAACTAGCTTGCTTGATCATTATTTAGTTGGAGAGTCCATTTGGCTTGGTGGTTGCTACTCATTGTCATTGCTCGAAGAGGAGAAGTCATAGTTTGCAAATTTCTTGGCTAACATAGAGACTTTCTCTATGATCATGTCAACCTTGTCCATAATTTCAGCCATACAAATTCACAGTGTTCGTTGAGTGTCATCTTAAAGAGTTACCACTCTATCCATGAGAGTTTTGATGTGCTAATATAGGTTGATAATCTACATGTCACAGGAAGAATGCACCCTAGTAAAGTCGCACATTGGGAATATATTATTTGGGTTCTCTATCTACTTGTCTTTCAGGGATAAACCTTCTACTCTGCCAAACCTAATCTTCCACTATAGATATTTATCTTTGAATTTCTTGAGGGATGATGTCTCTGAACCTATCCATGGTAGCACGATTTGTTGATAGAGCTAGTGTCTAACTAGTGAAGGGGGGAGGAGTGTTGGAGGCATGGGAGGGGCCTAACTGCCCTATTCTCCCTCCACGAAGCAAAGAAGAGATATGATGTCTCACCTTTGTTGGATTAATGGTTAAAATCACCTCATTGGGAATTAATTACATGGATTAACGACTACCCCAGGAACATGGGAATATTGACCCACTCAAGGTAATGGTAAGGATTTGGAATATTACTATCGTCTATAGGTTTTGGTTTAATAGAAAATCTCAACATGGGATCAAATCCTTGGCGGAGGTTTGATTCCATGAGTTGCATTTGAGGCAGGGAGTTGGAGTAATTGTCACACTTACCTTATTGGGAATCAATTACATGGACTCACTGCCACATTAGGAACATGGGACTAACCACGCACTCAAGGTAATTGTAAGGATTTGGAAGTTTACTATTCTTTGTGGGTTTTTGTGTAATGAAAAAACTCAACAACTATGTAGTAGGGAGGTTGGGAAGTGATTAACCAAAGAAGGGAGCACAAGAAGGAAGGAAGAAATGAGGTCTAGAAAAAGGATGAAAAGTGTTCAAAGAGGAACATGAGGAGACATAAGAGGGGAAGTCACATGTAGTAGGGAGGGTGGGAAGTGATTAACTAAAGAAGGGAGCACAAGAGGGAAGGGAGAAATGAGGTCTAGAACAAGGATGAAAAGTGTTCAGAGAGGAACATGAGGAGATAAACGAGGGGAAGTCACACATATAAGATGCAGGCCTAGAGGGAATGCCAAGATGAGATACATAAAATATTTTTCCCTATGTAGGGAACTAAATGAGAAGGCCGAAAGAGAAATGAGCAAATGAAAATATCAGAAGACCATATAAAAAATTCTCCCAAAATTAAGAGCCCTAGGGAAGGGAAGTAAAACCAAAAGATAATGAACCCATTATTCCAATAGAATGCCAAGAGAAAATTATCCACAATTGAAGAGCTATTCAAAACAGAGATGAGAATTATAACTAACCTGATACTTTTTCGTCGAATTTGCAACAAACTAGAAATAGTGCACCTGAGCTAACCAATTTCTAGGTGAAGACTATTTCCAACCCTACATGAAGCGATAACTTCATCACCAGATTGGAATTGACATTCCTTCTTTATAAACTCGTTGTCTCTAGAAATAGAAGGTCTGCAAAAGCTAATAATTTCCCATGAAATATAAGTGTGTAGAGTACAATAACTAGCCTCCCACTCTTCACATCCTTACTCCGTCCTCTATCATGATATGCTATCAATCTTCTTGTAGCTGCCATAATTATCACTCGGATGTTCTTGCGAGTTGAGTGTAGGATAGGATGTCCTTCTTTGGAATCCGATGTAGCTTAGACCATCACCTCAACTGTCTCCCATGAACAAACAAGATTATGTAGCAATCACAAGTGTATCTTGAGCCATGCTGAGTGCCATTTGATGGTTGCTCCACCCCTCACGTTAAATACGCTACACATATTGCAAATTGTAGAGGTTGCCCCTTTGTATACACACCCATATTGAGAAGTAAAAAGTTTTAATAATATTAAAATATATTTCAATTTTCTTTTAATAATCAAAATAATTTATAATTTATAAAATAAAAAATGTTTTAATAAGATTACATTAAGAAATATTATAATTTTATTTAATAATATAAATTAAACTTTAAAGGTTATATAAAAATTAAAATATCTCCAAGAGATATTCAAATTTTCTTTTTATTATTAAAAATGTTTTAGAGATATTTTCTTATTTTCTTTTTATGTGGTTCAAAAACCTGGTGACTGTTACGTCCACGGAATAAGGCAAATCCACCCAAATTCACACGACTTGACTCTGAAAATGTCTGAGAGAATTGAACCCGTGACCTCTCAATAGTAAAGGCAAGCTAACCCTCAGAGTTAGAGATATGCCATTATTTAAAATGTGTGAAAGTTTTATTTTTTTTAATTAATAAAAAAATATAATTTTATTATTGCGTAGAGAGGCTCTCTAGGTCAATACGATAGCGATGTTGTAATGTCAACATAAACATTTTTACATGGTAAAAACTAAAATAAAATAAAATGATAAGAGTTGCAAATCTCTTCCCCCGATCGGGGTGAACACTTGTCCAGCAGAGCGGCTTAAGAAATGATCGCTGGCCATTACTCGTCCTTCGCACACTTAAACTCCATTATGGCGCATTGGAATCATAGATTATGGTGGTACCCGATAGATCGGCTTTTAATTATGCTGCAGGCAGGCCAGACTGGGTTGTCAGGATGCGGAAGGAATGTTTCTCTTAAGGTAAGTGACTTGCTCTCCCACCTCCATTCGTTCATGCATTGGTCACTGCATGTATGCGTCTGGAGACAACCGAGGAGGAAGCCGAGCAAAGTTCAACCTATCAGTCGCACAACTCAGCCATGGTATGTATCTGCTTTACTTCTTACTTTCATGGCTGCAATTGGGATTGTCTTGTCTAAGAGCATGCATCGTAGGGTGACTGAGGTTTTGAACATGATTCTGGTTCATATCATTCCCTGTCATAAACCTGTGAAGCCATGCTTCCACGACCCTTGTAATTCCCATGGCTATCTTTCTCATTTTGTCATAAATCGGCTTCATTATAGGTTCAAAGTAAGGCCAATTTGGTACTCCACTCTGTGGTTGATAGGATTGCATTATGTGGATAGAGTTCACGAACCTTGGAGTAGGGTAATTGTCCAGTTTCTTCATAGTGCAGATGGGTTGGTAGGTGTTCATAGGTGGTACTATAATTCTAAGCAAAGAGACAATCTCTGTCATCCCTATATTTTGTCTTTCTGGATCCTTCAGTACAGGGTTTTGGGCAGTGTGAATCCCCACTTAACCTCAGTGCTCACCCCTGTTACTGTCAATGCTCCTAACCTCAACATTACTGATGGCGCGAGGAAGGTACTGTTACATGATATCCAGGCTAGGTTATCTCAGAGATTCACGTCTGCGAATCGGGAGATAAGGCTCTGCGGCCTTGCCACTCTGTATATTCAAAATGTTTGCTTTCAATGTTTTAGTCAGTCAGTTCAATGGCCAATCTTGTCACCCCCGTCAATTTCTTGTTTGTTAGCCCATGATACTATCGATATTTACAAGATTCGTGAAAGGTGGTCCCAAAATGAAGTTTACCCTCTCTTATTGTTTCCTTGCCAGTTTGTTTTGCAACACAGGAGTACAGATAATATGGGAAAGCGTTGGGCATATGCTGAATCTGCCAAAGGAAAACAGGTCCAGTATGAACAAACCTCGAAGAAAAGAGGACGAAAATCAAAAGTTGAGATTCTCGAGAATTTCGCAGCCAATTATGTAATGGGGAATTCTGCAACTGTTAGGCAGGAAATTAGAGGCTGGGAACGAGACGTCCAAACCGACCCGGAGAATAATGAAACAGAGGCAGAAATCTTGGATTTCATTACTGATCCTGGCAACACCAGAGGTCGACTCACGCAATTTCAACAGACCGTCCACACGTATTGGATCTTAAAGAGCCTTCTAGCAAAGGCTATTCAGAGCATTAATCCCAGTCACGCTGAGCAAGATCCAACAAAGACTGAGCTCCGCATGATGGACATGATGAAGCACATGGAGGACCAGCTGCAACATATTAAGATCACTCAATACCAGGCCACTTACGGAATTAGCAGAGTGGATAATCGAATCGGTCGCATGAAGAAGCAACTCCAGCAACTCCAGCAAGTAGACATGCCAGGATCAACACTGAAGGCTCTAGCACCAGTCTCTTCGTCAGAAGAATAGTTTTTCTTAGTCATGCATTTTTATGTTATTACTAGACTTATCTGAACTCAGTTTATTTTCCCTGAATGTTGCTATTTCGGCAGCAGTACAGACAGCTCATGCTAGATGTAGAAGGATGACACTCTTCCAGTTTTGGTTTGCTTTTCATGTACAGAGATGGCCAACAGACCTGGTTTCCTACGACAGGTTGAGGCTATCGACTGATGTTTATATTTTTGTATCTTGCTTTACAATATAAATAGAAAAAGAGAGGCACTACCAAATTAACAAAAAAAAGAGTTGCAAATCTCTTGATGTCATGTAAACATTTACGGTGAAAACCCATGATTTTTTCCATGGTAGTCTTAACCTATGGTTTTTCCCATGCTATTCTTCTCTACTGTAGCTTATTTAAAGACATAAATTTCTGATAAATTTTCTTTTAGCCAGAAAGGTTTGGTTGGAGCCAATGCCAAGTGCAAATATGAGGCATCAATTGATATCTCTAAAAAACAACTTTGTCTTCCATAACATATGTATGGTCATACTCCTACATAGAGAGATTTTCCCTATTTGATGACAGAAAAAGCTATATGATAATAAGGACGAAAACACCGATTAAAATCATTTCTTAAAACAACATTTAAAGGTTACATAAACTCTGTGATCAAATTCTTAAGTCCACACACCCAAACGTGAAAATATGTTAGACATTTTTGTAGCTAACTTTTGGATAAATTACATCGACAATGTTTGATGGTCGATGTTTCTAATCTACTAATAAGATTCATCTTCAGGACCAATGATCAAAACAACCACTATCGAGAATCACAAAAATCAAATATGTTATACATTCTTAAATCCACACACCCCACCACAAGCTTGAAAATGTGTTAATGTTACACATCACACATGCCCAACGTGAAAAGATGTTACACATGGCGTGATTTTAGCTGAGAGAGAAACAGGCCCGAGTCAAATGTGGCAAAGAAAGAAAAAGTTTTTAACATCCACAAAGCTAAAAATAGGCTAAAAATAGCCTATAAGACAATTACTTATGCAAAGATATTCGACTTGAAATCGAGCCCCAGGCGCATCTACACGTGTGCCCGAAGTGGTTAGGAGTGGGCACTTCAAAACCACTGATGGATAGTCACAGCCACCGGTTGCACACTAAGGTTAGCTGCCACGCAAAATATACAACTAATATATTTTGATAAATGAAAGTAATAATTTTGCCATGAACATTTTGAAAATAAAGCAATAAAAAAATAAGTTCTTTATGGTAAATCAAAATCCATAAATAAAGAAAATATCTAGGTTAGTTCAGATGGGAAAATTTATAATAAACTCATTATTATTATATTTTATAATTAAATATATAAATGAAAAAAAAATTAAGTAAAAAAATTAAAACTATAAGTTTTATGATTAAATATATTATAAAATCAAAAATCAAAACATTAAATAAACAAAATTATATTAGCGCAGATTTATTTTGATTAGATCATTTTGTTTATGTTAGTTTTTGTAAGATCTTGACTTAAATATATTTAAGTTAGTGTAATTTGTTCTTTTATATTAAAACAAAATATTTAGCCTAGTTTTGGTATTATATTTAGATGGTTTGAAGGTAATTGTAGTTGGAAAGAGATAAAAAAAAATTTAATTAGAGTTGGTTTTTACCACCAATGATGTTGATGACTTAAATATTTTTGAATAATTAAAAGATAATTAATTTATAATATAGTATTAAATGAATATTTTTTCATTTATAATATATTATTAAATAAATATTTTGAAAAAAAAAACTATATATATATATATATGAGAAGCAAACAAAATTATCTTTTAAAATTATAGTTTTTGTTTTTTTAATAAGTTCATTTTATTTTAAAAAATATATAACTTTTCACATAATAAATTTCAGAATCTACCAACTGTAGTTCATCATCAGGATAATATTTTTAAAATAATGATCATTACCCTGACGATGAACTACAGTTGGTAGTTAGAAACGCGTCGATTCTGAAATTTATTATGTGATTTCCCGGAAAAGTTATATATTTTTAAAATGTTATGGATCACAGAAGCTTGCACTCTCAAGTTCATTTTATTTTAAAATTAATATTAATTTTGCCTACATTTCTTTTTATATATTTTTTATTTATATTATTATAAAAAATATTAGTCTGAGTGGACGTTAACCACCACCATCATCATCATCAAATTTATTAAAAGTATCTAATATAATATTTAGAGGGAAAATTTTATTATATATTTGAAAGTGTAAATGTTTAAAATTTGATTTTTTATAAAAAAGATAAATTAGTAATTATTTTAAATTTAAAGTTAATCTAATAATTTTTTTAGTTAATTAGTTTTCTTTCATTAGATCATGAATCAAGCATTCAAAACATATCATATGATAGTATTACTATCGTAGCCCATCACAAGAGAAACTAGAGCAGTGATAATAGAGGTATTGTAACATTCTTTCCTCTATCAAAATTAACCAAAAATAAACTTACTACATGTGTATCACTATACCAAGACAAATGTTTGACAAAGTTATCTAACCACTTATATAAATTCAACTCGGTAGTGTTAGCAAACTACAACTGTGAATCATATGAGAAAATAAAATATATCTCACTAAACGTAAACATGATAAAAATAACAGGCATATGCATGCATTAATCTTCAAAGGAAGTACTCAGGATGAGATCCTGCGTGCTTGGGCCTACTGGAGAGTGTCTCACACATTGAAGATGCCTCTCAATATGGGCTAACTAAGCATCCAAACTGACCAGACAAAAGGGCTTGTGTTTTTCAATCTGTTGGATGTCATTAAGGCATGTTATGATTTCATTGCAATCCTCATGTTTTTCTTTGATGATGCGGCCCAACAGAGTTTTCATTTGCCAATTAAGGGTGATGGAGTGAAAATATTGATTCCTAAGACCTCTAATAGGCCCAGGATTTGGGACCGAATCAAACACTTCCAGTTGAATTTCTAATTAAGAATGGGAATTTTGATCATTTGCAACCTAAGCTTCGAGTTGGAAAATTTCTCCCTGGACTTCAGGAGGGGTGATGGAAAGATAGTTTTTGACTACAGACTGGGCTTAGGTCTGCCTATGGAGCCTCATCCACTAGAACCACGCCTAAGGTGCATTTGTTGCCTCAATATGACGTTAAACGAGGGCCGAAAGAAACAAGAGGAAAGTCAAGAAAATGGTGCAATCATGGGAATGAGAACTAGAGGGAGGCCGACACAGAGTATGTAGGGTGAAAATCTCCCAAAGTGTAGGGTATAGAGACTGTGTGAGGCATAAGAGCAACAATATATGAGAGACCACGGTAGGTAGTAAGAGAGCATTCTCGGTTTGGTAGTTAGCGAAAAGAACTCGAACTGTGTGATTACCAATAGGTGTCTCTGCCCTAATGAAAACACCTAGAATCATAGACTAGAGTATTATCACCTCATAACTGTAAAAACTATGCCAACAAGAGATGACGGAAAGCAAAGAATTTACTAGCATGTTGGATGTGTGCTCATTCCAAAATTTCTCAGTCGAGTCCTAGTGCTAACCCCCTTGTCAGATGTCGCTCAGACCCGTTGCATGCACCACTACTTTCGTGAGAAGGTAGAAAATTTCCCAGTAGGTAATGGGATAAGGACTCTAAAAGGTTAGAATAGGAGGGCATGAGCCTTTCTTCATGAGAGCATTGCACAACAAGATTATAGGAAGGAAAAAATCCCACCTACAACTTGGTGATAACACAAAGATACTAAGAAAAGGTAAAACAATTCCAACCTTGGCAAGAAGACACAAAATAGGGTTACCACATTAATACGTTAGTTCCTCATTACTTGTAGGATGTGTGATTGCATGGAAGAAGTTGGCCATGCCATCTCCTCTTTAATGTTAAGGGAGACAACAAGTTAGCAAACCTTCTTTCCTCTTTCACAAATGTTGTTTCCAACCCCATTAAAGTGTAGACATCATCATTTTAAATTATATATATATATATATATATATATATAGATATATCTCAAAATTTCTTTCATTAACTTAAATTAAAATTAAAATTAAAAAAAGAAAGAAAGAAGCCATAAATATTTCATTAACTCTAATCTATATCATTATTTTGAAAAATATATCTTAAATTATTGAGTTAAAAATGTTATTTGTGGTTTTCGTTATAACCTGTCAAGAACAAAATTTTTATGAAAATTCATTAAGAGGTTTAATTTTAGCCATTCACCAACATTTAGACTCCAAATATAAACATAAATGTTAAGTATGGCATACGTTTACCAACATAAATGTTAAGAAAAAGGATTATGGCTAATAATTCTTCGATAAATAAGGACCTAGGTGTCTTCAAGGAAAGTTAGGATCTTTGTAATAAATTTGAAGAAAATGTTTGCACGAGGAAGATAGGTATCTCAAAAAGTTCAATAATAATGGGAAATGAAGTGGTGAATGGGCATACAATATAAAAGAAAGAAAGCACCAATTGTATGCTTTTTTATTTTCTATGGATTTAAAAATAAAGTTTTTTTTTTATTATTTTTATTATTTTTTAAAGGATTTTGGTGCGGGTGATGAGGTGTTTTATTAGGATGTTATTTTTCTATTTGGTTTCAACTTCATGAGACATTATAGCTCATCTTGAAGACTTGAAGGATAAGCTTCTCATTAAAGTCTGGGATCTCAACTTCAGTAGCTTATTATAGTAAGACTTATTTTATGGGACACTATGGCTCATTATAGTAAGACGTGAAGGATAAGTTTCTAGTTAAAGTTTGGAATTTTGGCTCATTATAATAAAACTTTTGTGATTCTCGCTCTAGTTTTCAGGTATCTAACATCTCGATTCTAAGTTAAATTATGAGTTTTTGATATATACGACTTGCCGATTATTACCTATATTTGAGAAAATTACTAGTTCCTATCAACCATTTTATCTTTAAAAAAAACATCTTTTCCCATTAAAAAAATATTTTTTATCATTAAAAAAATTTATTTTTATAAATTATATTACTAGTTTACTGATGGCTTTCTATCCTTTTGGGTACCTCTCTTTTACACTTCAACCTCCTTCAATCAGTTTACATGACTCGTTGAGGTAAGATGTATCGCGTCGTTACTTGCTTTCAGAAATCTCTTTATAAGAAACAACCCAATCAAAGGTCTTGGTTTAAGTATTACCATCATGATGTAAATATATATTAGTATATTCGTGTTTTCATTAATTTATTAAGAATCATGTTGTTTTTCTTTCCATTGGATGTATGTTATTGTTATTTATTTTAATTTGATTTTGGAATTGATTAATGTGTTTAAAACTTTTTAGAGAGTCATTAATGCATTGGATGTTTGGTTGTGTTCATGTCAAAAATGAATTTGATAAATTAATTAATATTTTTTATTTTATTTATTTATTATGATTGTTCAAAATTATAGAATGCAATAAAATCATTTTTGTATAGGTTGGATAATTTTTTCTTTTCTACTAAAAAGAGTATTTCCTATTTTTGACAAGGAAACTAGCAATCTTTCTATAGAGTGATTAATGTATTGATGTTTGCTGGTGTTTATGTAAAGAATAAATTGGTAAATTAATTATTGTTTTTTTTTATTTAGTGTTACTGAAAATGATTAATGTATTGGATGTTTGTTTGTGTTCACGTAAAGAATGAATTTGGTAAATTAATTATTGTTTTTTTTTTAATTGTTATTTAAAAATATAGAATATAATAAAAGAATTTTGGAAACTTATTTTAGGTTGGATAATTTAAATTTTTTCTTTTTCCTTTTCCAATAAAAAGAGAATTTGTTTATTTTTTTTTGTAAACAAGGGAACTAGCAATCTTTTTGGATATATGTAACAACCCACAAGTCATATATATCAAAAATTCATAGTTCAGCTTAAGACCTAGACATTCAAGAATCATCGAAAATTAGAATAAGGATTCCAGATTCCAATGGTACACCTATCCCTTTAACTTTATTATGACAAGCCATGTCTCTAGAAACTTAAACCCAAGTAAATAAGATAACAATTTATTTATTAAAATTTAAATGTTCTATATTCCTTAGAAATTGTTTATTAAATTTCAAATGTTCTATATTCCTTAAAAATTGTTTATTAAATTTTTAATGTTTTATATTCCTTAGAAATACTTTATATGTAAGATGTTTCATAAGACTAGCACCCCTGATTGTGTGACTTGTGTGACTTAATTGATTGAATTAGGTCCATAACAACCAAGTGACTACATTGGAAAAGTTATATAAAATCTTATTTTTATAATAATAAAAAATAATATTTTTCTATTAAAAAGGGTATATCCATAACTTATTCTAAAAACATTTTTTATTTATTTTTTAAATGGTAAACTGCATTATCCTATTGAGGATGAGTAGGATCACATCCATTGGGGAATAGTTGTCAACCTTCATGAATGTCTCCCATATTTATATGATGATTTACCATTGTCTTAGTAAAGTTTACAACTAGTTTAGAAACCATTTTATTTGATTTGATTATGAATATTCAGTGCAACAAATCATGGCTTTAAAATTCACCATTTAGGTTGATTCCAAGTTTAATTTTAAGTTTTGGAGTAGTTTAGGGTGATTTTTAGTTTTAATTAAAATTTATGATTAATGTGATTCATATGGTAATGGATTGTTTTTAAATAAGTTGATTTTTTTCATTATTTATTAATTAAAATATGAAAATAAAATATTTTCTTGGTTGAATAAAAAAAATAAGTTCTAAAGTATATTTTTATTTATTTGTGATAGAATGTGTGATATAATGTTGGTTAGTGGCTATATTTGTGGGTGGGAATGTTGATATAATGACATATTTCTCTTGTTTTTGTCTTTGTACTTGTTCTCCATTCCCTTAGTCATTATTAAGGGGTATGTTAGTATGTGTAGTGCAATGTTGTCAAGCGGTTATAGTGGCAAGTGCATATGTTAGGACAATGGTCTTAGGGGAATTGTTGATTGGACATATTGTGCATATAGTTAAACATCATTAGACTATAGAAAATTTTTAAATAGTTCACTAACAACTTCATATTATCACTACTTACAAATGTTAAAATTGAGTAGATCATGCATAAATCATGGAATTGAATTTCTCAAGTTGTAAACCTATTTAAACAAGAACATTGAACCAATTTTGTATTCGAGAATGCGTGAATGGATCCCCAATGAGGTCCATCAATTCGAGCTTGTAAAAGAGGGTTAGTGACAAATAGAGAGTTTATTTAAAAGTGGATGTCTCCCCTCCTCAAAGTTTTATCATTTCAAATATTGTCTCTCTCTTATGTATAGTTATTTAGTTTGCAATTTATTTTCTATAGGTGTTAGCATGTTAGATATTTATTTTTTTTGCTTCATGCGTTGTATGTTTAATTTTAGCTTTCATCATGATATTTATCTTTAACATTATGCTATCATGTAGATTCGAGGATAGTTTTGTTTCTTTTCTTTTAATTTAGGAAGTTCTTATTATTTATAATTTGTTTTTGTCCTTCTTCTTTTTGGTAGATTCTTGCATCACATCACGCACATCTTCACACATAAGAAATACCACTTGGTTGACATGTTAGGCATATAAATCTAAAATATACCATATCACATAATAACCTTCAACCCTATTAGATTTGTAACCAATATTTGTCGGACATCATCTTTCGATTTCATCAAATGTCACATTTTAAAACCAAATCATTACTTTGGTTTAGATCAATAATATTTTTATTAATAACTTATAACCTCCAAATTGACATTAATTCATGAGAGGTTTGTTTGGTATCATTGAAAAGTATTTACTTTTATATGAATCCTTGGAATTTAGAGGTAAGTGTTGAGGGTAATTGCTCCAAAATCAACTAAAATACGAAGCTAGAAGTTGATTATATTAATAATGAGAGTGAAATCCCTTTAGTAACAAGTGTTTGCATCATGAAAGCACTTTTCATGGGAGTGAAGCATTAGACAATTTGTGGAAGTATATGAATTACCCCCATACTATAGTGGCTACAAGAATATTAACGAACACCAACTTTATAGGAGAATGATTTTATCACATATCTCAAAGAAATTAATGATGTATGTCAGTTTCAATTCGAATGCACCAACCTAGACTTTAATACTTAACTTGAATGCTTATCCCCCTTGGACTTCATCTTGTAAAGAGTTAGAAAATAGTGGCTTACCTTATGATATGTATCCAGGTGACTTGTTCACAGATTTTGCAAGGAAAACTTGAGACATATAATGCCTCATATTCATATTTCCCCTTATATTCCATTGTCTTGGAAAGCTATCTTGTGAGGTCATTATATCTAGTTTTTTCATATTTTCACTTAGTTTGCACCCCTAAGGGATTTTATAATCCCTAGGGAGGCTCAATTGAAAGACACAATTACAGAATGAGAGTCAATTTTGCTTGGAAAAGATTACCATCATTTTCGATGAATGCCTCATATAATTTAGATTAATTGAATGAAATTTATCTAGAAAATATTATAACCACATATATTTCAAAATCACTTTGAGACACAATTTGTTTTTCCCCTTTCACTTTAAGATGAAATTACCATGCTACATCATAATTATAATACTTAAAAGTGCTATTTTAAAACTATCAAAGGTGGATCATCCATATCTTAGATGTTCCTCAAGGATACAATTATTATTATAGGAATTCACTAGTGTCCTTTTGAAGAAAATTGCAATTAATGTCTATTCATATTCAAATGAAATTATCTGAGTTATAATAGTTGATCATAATTAAATTATTGAGAAACTCCTTGATTTTATCCATATTGAGGTACCTTATGATTTTTAACAAACTTTTCTTGATATATTCCATTATTTTCCTAATGCTAAAGTTCAACAACGACTTGGGCCTCAACCATCGAATATTTAAAGTCAACCTCTTGGAATTTCTTATCTGAATGTTCAAGCCCAACCACTTAGACATTATCGGTGTAATAATCAAATTTAGGCTCTTGTACCTTAATGAGGAAATGTGAAAACCTCTTATACCCTCTTAATCTAATGTTCTATCCTAACCTTCTGGATCTCAAAACTCCAAGGTGTAGACACAGCCCCTTGGATCCTCCCACTTTAACATTAAAACCTAAATTTTCAGACCTCAATAATCCAATGTGCATCCATAATCTCTTTGACCTTATTAGTCTAATTTTCAAACATAACCTCTTGGACCTTCATCATCCAACACATATATGCAACCTCTTAGGCTCAACTCACTCAATGTTTCAAATCAAATTATTAGGTTTACCCACCTAATGCTTCAAATAAACCTCCTCAGATTAATATACCTAATTCTCAAAATCAAACATGGCCTAAATAACCTAATATTCAAATTCAACCATAAGGATATGTTGTGCTATTCAACAACCCCCATTATTTTAGAATAGTTTCCTTAGAAAAATAATGAGGACCCTTTTAAAAATTTTAGACTAGAACAAATAAGACCCTTAAGTGATTGATTAAAATAGAAATAGGAAATAGAAAAGCAAAAGGGCATCATTTCTATTGTCTAAAATGCACTTAGACGGAAAATTCAAAAGAAACGAAGTTGCAAATTGCAATCGAAAATCCTGAAGACAACATATGACATCGTAAGCCACTCCAAATGAATTTTCGATGCGATATCAATAAAATATTTAATAAAGGAAAAAGGATTTCGACAAAATCATGTTTCATGAAAGAAAAATCACTGGACCTGCCTTTTCCATGTCACTAATCGCAAATCAAATTTCCATCCTGCCATCATTCGATCTTCCCTCGCTTTAATTTCCCTGATGTGATACATTGCATCACATCACACTTTTGATAGCAACCATTTCCTTGCACCATCCAGTTTCACCGAGATTACGATTGCGATGTCACATCAAAAAAATTTCATTTCTCTTTTCCCCTGCTATTGTTCGAAGCTTTAAAAAAAAATTAATATTTTAACTCAAAAAGATGTTTATAGCACGAAAAGGAATTAATCACAATCGAAAAAACATATGTGCTTGGTTCTTTAAAAACAATGGCACACAAATGAATTTGCGATGCAAAGATATCTTATTTAAACATCTAAATGTCTATGGGCACGTGACACGCGCTTTCCATTAATTCCATGACTTAACAGTTGAACAACACGAACCTCCAAATGTGATTTGACCACAAAATAATTAATGTTTTTAGGCTACTCTGCGTGTCAATTTTTATTTTCCATCATTGTTACACTACTCTCGTATTGTGACAAAATTTCCTTTTTACTCACTATTCTTCTTATTTCACAGGAAATTCCAAACAAACAAAGTTACTCTTTAATGTATAAGGCCGCAAAGAAGTACAAGAAACCCATGGCTCCCCCTAATCTTTCACCTCCTGCTAACGAAGTAACAAATATGTCGCTCATATTCATAGATACTACATGCGCAATATAAAGTGGTTCTGCTTCTTGGGAAGCAATGTATAGGTTGTTTGAAGACAAAAAACCCTGCAGGGTTGAAAGAAAATCTACTGGAGATGCTTACGGTACTTTAGAAGCTACTATTTTCGACATCGCCAACTCTTTTCTGCACAGAATTTCCACACGCCCCAATATTCTATGATATACATATATGGTGAAATGGATTATTGACAACCTCAACATCAGAGTTAGAACCATCCTAAAAAGGAGAGGCATAATGATAGGTTCGTTCAGAGCAGAAGATCAGAAGAAAATGTACCACATTCTAGACCCCCAGAAGGTGTATGATAAATATTTCCTAACGCAATTCAGAAAGGAAAATAAGTTTCATTCAGATCCCATAAAGAAATGGAGGAGTAACCCTAACACACATAAACACAATGATAAGGGTATGTATTCCATGGATTCTCTTGCTAGTCCCTACTATTATATTTCCCCTATGATGTCTAGACTTTTTGGCCAACCCAATACCAATAAATTCTCCGTTGAATGGGTTCCCCTTATGGATGTCGTCACAGATTCCTACATCATGGACTAGGGAACCATTTTTTTAATTAATATTGCTACCCAGATTCTTGAGTACAGAAAAAATCGTTCTATTTCATCTAAGATCCTTCCCCGATTCTATATGAGTGCCTACATTATGGATGTAGTGTGTTTTACATCAGATTTTACAGCCATGGGTTGGAAATGGACTATACAAGACTCCACTCCGATTCATATTTATCATAATATTCTATGGGAATATAAATATGAAACCGATTTCTACAAGATTTTCCATACAGTTATGACCCCACTGTTTCAAGTTGTGTTTGATGAAAAGGCCCCTAGATTGTCTAAATAAGCCCAAGCTGACTTCACATCCATTGGAAATGGTTTGGGGAAGATTTATTTACTTATGTTAGAGTTTTTGGAAGCTTAGCCCAACCACATGTCCTCCCATTATATGTTCCAGACCAACTTTTCGCAAGAGAAATTTCTTATCAGACAGTGGGCCATGGATTGACCAAAGTTTTGAAAGAAGCAAAGAAAGCTTCATGGCCTTCCTTTCCTATTTACTGTGGTGTCTATGCATTAGACAATTCCAAACATGACGGGTTAGAAATTAATCAAATCGAATTTTTGAAATTATTTACAATCTCTAACAGGCAATATGACTCAGACCAAGTTGCATTCAATTTCACAACTCAAGTGGAAATCAAGCCATTTACCCATGAAAATGATGATTTTTTTTATTTGTTTGAGTCAGTTGATACTTATTCAATAGTGGAGAAATTCGCAGCATCACACCTTAATCCTCAACAACTAGCAAAGTTCAAGCAATACAAAAATATAACGTTATTCCTCTAAATATTACAGAGGTATCCCAACCGATCTCACAGAAATAACAAAAAACAAAAGAGTATAAGCAACAGAAGAAATAACAGGAAAAGGAACAACCCCCTAAGGATACCGAAGTCTTTAGTGGAGCAAAAGGAGATAATTCTACTGGAACTCAAACTAAAGATCCACTATTTTCTAGTGACTTAGATGAAGTCTGGAAAGACTTTGATCAACAACTTAAGGGAGACCAAGAAGTGGTAATCATTGATCATCAAGAAAAATTTGAAACACCTCATGGTAAAAGTAAAAACCCGTTTATTGCTGGTTCAACTAACAAATATGTTAGTACGTAAGAAGTTGAATTTATCTCGGCCTACCCAACATCAGAAATTGTGTTGAAAATCGAGGAAATACCTGCTTTGGGTATATTTTACAGCCCAAGGTATAAGGTTGTCATGAAAAACTATATGAAGAGGAGAAGAACAGAACAGTCACATGCTCTTGTTCCTGGAGATGTATCTATTGAAATAGTTTGGAAGGACCCACAAGCAGATCCATCTCAGGATCTAACATGGTTAACTCAGTTTGTAGGTGATTATGCATCTGCCAACATTGACAAAGCCACTGAAGTTCAACAATTATTCAAAGAGAAGGATGAGAGAATCCTTGAATTAGAACAATAATTAATAGCAGAGAAGAAAATCATTAATCAAAAATTACAAGCACAAGTGTCACAACTCCAACAGAGCTTGAATCAACTAAAACTACAACACCAATCTAATGTTGGTGCTAAAGATGCTTAGATACAGTAATTGCAATTCATTGTTGTATAGTTGAAAGATAATCCTAAAGTGGATGAATTTAAAAAGAAATATTTAGAACTAAATACCTTTGTAGCCCAACAACAAGTTGTTTTCTATCAAAAACTATTTAGCATAATTGAGTTGTGTGAAAAAAGTGACTCACTAATGAATCGAGTAGCTAACCAGAGGATCATCTTTGATGAAATTGATGATAAAGTCTCCCAATACATCACTTGGAAAGATACTGCTGAAGGAAAAAAGGCCAATCTTCCTAGGATTGAAGATTCTAAAAAATAAATCTTGTTCACTGATTGAGACATATAGTTAAAGCAAGTTGAAAGGGAAATTTGTAGGGCTAGGGATGTTTCCAACAAAATTGTTGAAACAGTAAGCCAAAACCTCATTGTTGCTAATCTGATTGATGAATGCCCACCCAGTTCTCTACTTGTTGTAAAAGATTTGATAAGATAGTGGCAGGAAATGTCTAACATGAAGGAAGAAAGCATAAAAAAATTGGATAAGTTGGATTGGGACAAGTATTGGAAGCACTTGGTCAAGCCACATAGCCAATAGCTTATGTTGCGTTGTCTAACTGACACTTCCTCTTACATGATGCCTCCACTATTAGATGTGGTCTACACAGGACAATTGCGTGTCAGGCCAGACCAACCTCCTGAGGTTCAACCTATGATTGACATCCTTCAACTCAAAGAAAGAATGGCAAAAGAGACAACAATGCAATCCTGAAGCGATTCATCCCACCAAAATCTGTTTTTGTTTTTATTTCACTTAATTTAAGGAGAGTTGTTTAAACCTACTCATCCCTTTATGTATTTGTTATTTTTGTACCTTTTATTTTACTATATAAACCCTTTCATGTCTTTAAATAAAGGGTCCTGAAATTTTGCAAAGAAGACTTTACAAAAGTTTCACTTTTGTACTCTTAAAGTTTTTCTTAATAGAAAAGGATGGACCAGAGACTGTTTTTCAAATGAGCAGAGTTAAGATATATGTGGTACTTTTATCTTTATGTTGATGTTCTGTTTCAAATGAGAAATAGTTAAATTTCCTTACGATTTTTTGTTATATGTATCTTTTTTGTTATATGTATCTTTTTACATTAAGTCACTTCTGAACATGTTTGATTGCGATTTTTTATACATATACAATACATGCAATAATATATGTGATATATACTTAATCAATTGATTTTATTAACTATTTAATCAAATCAATTATCTTAATTTTTTTTACATTTCTCTAAATGTTTGATAAATCTTCATTTTCATTCACTTAAAGAATTTCTTTTTAATCGCATATAACAGAAAGATAATTCATCCTGGGATAGAGATAGGTATATATATATTTTCTTTAAACTTGTTATCACTCTCATTCACCAAGTCGCAGTGAGTTATAATACCACCCATTCACTCAATTATATTTCATTGGGAAAATGGTCCCATAAATCCAGTCAGAGCCACTATCTCAAATAGATAAGGGGCGGTTTTCAAGTCCCCAACCGGGTGGGTTTCTACAATGTTGTTGCAGCGAATTTCGAGGCATCAAATGGATATTATCAACATTAT